>JAPPVO010007609.1:0-29374 GCA_030407325.1 Camellia japonica | reverse complement strand
ACCCTACTCATGACCTGAACTAGTAGCAGTAATTTTCGCCTTGAAGATTTGGAGGCACTACCTTTATGGTGAGAGATTCGAGGTGTTCTCGGATCATAAGAGTCTAAAGTATCTGTTTACACAGAGAGACTTGAATTTGAGGCAGAGAAGGTGGATGGAGTTCATTGAGGACTATGATTTCGAGTTGCACTATCACCCGGGAAAGGCCAATGTTGTGGCCGACGCCCTTAGTAGGAAATCCATTAATGATGTAGCTTGTATAGCCATTCGGGAGTGGGAGATGTTGGGTGCACTTGGCGAGTTTGATTTGCTTCTGGGCGAATCCGTTGAGGCTGCGGCCTTGTTTTTTTTTTGTTGCGCAGCCTACACTTATGACTCGAGTGTTAGAGGCACAGGGAGGTGACCTAGAGGTAGAATCCCTCCGAGAGAAGATCTCTAGTGGGAAGGTTGAGAAGGGTTTGATGGTGTATCCCGACCAGAGTGTGAGATACCGAGACCGTCTGTTTGTACCGGAGTCTTGCTGAGTGGAGGTACTCCGAGAGTTTCACCATTCACGCCTTGCGGTGCATCCGGGAGGCACCAAGATGTATCGTGATTTGAGTTGCCAGTTTTGGTGGCGGGGTATGAAGAAGGATGTAGCAGTCTTCATATCGAAGTGCCTTACTTGTCAGTAAGTGAAGGCCGAGCATCAGAGGCTAGCGGGTTTGTTACAACCCTTGCCTATTGCTGAGTGGAAGTGGGAGCATGTCACTATGGACTTCGTTGTAGGTCTTCCGAGGACTCAGCAGGGTAGTGATGCTATTTGGGTGGTTGTAGACCGGTTGACTAAGTCGGCGCACTTTTATCCCTATGTGCGTGAGAGATTCGGTGGATCATCTTGCCGACTTGTATATTCGGGACATAGTGAGGTTGCACGGGGTCCCAGTGTCGATCGTCTCAGATAGAGATCCACGTTTTACTGCTAGGTTGTGGCAGAGTTTGCAGAGTGCCTTGGGCACTAGATTGACCTTTAGCACGGCTTATCATCCTCAGACTGACGGGTAGTCCGAGCGTACTATTCAGATCCTTGAGGATATGCTTCGAGGTTGTGTCCTTGACTTTAGTGGGTCGTGGAAGAGGCACTTGCCCTTAGTGGAGTTTGCCTACAATAACAGTTTTCAGTCGAGTATCGGTATGGCACCGTTTGAGGCCTTGTATGGCCGACCGTGTAGGTCTTCAGTTTGTTGGGCCGAGGTGGGTGATGCACCTTTGTTGGGCTCGGAGTTGGTGAGGGAAATGACGGAGAAGGTTGAGCTTATTCGTAGGAGGCTTGTGACAGCCCAGAGTCGCCAAAAGAGTTATGCCGATCGTAGGAGGAGGCCTTTGGCATTTGAGACGGGTGATCATGTCTTTCTGAAAATATCACCTAGGCGGGGTTTGATGAGGTTTGGGAAGAGTGGGAAGTTGTCCCCTCGGTTGATTAGTCCCCTTGAGATCCTTGAGAGGATTGGGGAGGTTGCGTATCGTTTAGCTTTACCGCCATAGTTGTCCGGGGTGCATGACGTGTTTCATGTTAGTATGCTTCGGAAGTACGAGCCGGATCCATCGCATGTATTAGATTGGACCGACTTAGAGGTTGACGAGGATGCCTCGTATGAGGAGAGACCGGTGCGAGTCTTGGATAGGCGGGATCAAGTCTTGCGAGGCAAGACCATCCCCTTGGTAAAGGTTTTGTGGAAACATCATGGAGTGGAGGAAGCCACTTGGGAACGTGAGTTTGAGGTCCGCGAGAAATATCCGGACTTGTTTGTTAATGTGTAATCATGTATTGGGAATTTTGTAATATTGATTAACTTTAAGAGCATTAAATATGTCTTAAGTTGTAAAACATTGCAAATGTTTTGGTTTATGGAAGTATGTGGAACTTGCCTTGAAATGGAGTTTATTTTAACATTGTATATGTTAATGATGTTTTAGAAATGCAAATATATCGTTGGCATTGAATATATAATTGAGTTGTGGAAATGTGTTAAAATTGGTAAATTTCAAAGAAATCATGCTATGATGCATATTGAGTTGTATGTTGTAAGTTGCCTCTTGAATAGAGATGGGATGACCGGTAATAGGTCAGGTTATGGAATGTTGGTTGGTAATGTTATTAAGAATTGAGGAAAACTTGTTTTTGAAAACTTGTACTTAATTTCGGGGACGAAATTCCTTAAGGGGGGGAGGTTATAGTGATCCTGGTTTTTCCTCCTTTGATTGTTGTATTCGGACTTAGGTTCCGTGGAGTTGGTTGTTGTATATGTCTTGTTGTCATCCTTTATTTCATATATTTGGGTTTTAGGATGTGTTGGGCGTGTTTCGAATAGGTTGGTTGAGCCTTGGTTCCATTTCTTGTTGCCCAGATTTTTGGTGCTCCGCTCGAGCGGATCCCTTCACGCTCGAGCGGAGTTTGCACACTTCCAGCATTTTGTGTCTCTGCAAAAGTACTGCAGGTTCGTTTTTCACGCTCGAGCGGGTCGCGCTCGAGTGGGTGTTCAATGTCTGTAAAAATACTGGAAGAGGGTAATCTACGCTCGAGCGGGTTTAGACTTCAATAAGAAGTTATTGTAAGATCGAAGTGCTCTAATACCAAGTTGAAGTGTGAAGTTCACGAAATTAGGGTTAGGGTTAGGGTTGGAGTGGAAAGAGAGAAGAGAAGAGGAGAAGAGAGAATATAGAGAATAGGTTATTGGGTCATTAAAACTGCATCGTATTTCAATACCTATTTGAACACATGTTATCAAAGTGTTGCATTCATATGCCATCTTAGATAGCCGAGGCTATTTAGTTGCATTATTGCATGTGTTGCATTAGGCATCTTAACATAGTTAGGATCATGCATGATTTCTAACTAGCTTTTGTTTTGGCTCGGAGTACATTGTAAATTTTACGCTTTAGCATCCTTGCATAAGTGTGAGTGTTGCCATGATAGCATGCTTACCATGAGGCTATTTGCTTAAGTGCTAAATTGCATGAATGCCTGTGGATGAAGGCTTTATTACTTGAATTAGGACAATTCAACGAATGAATGTTTTAAGCCCACTTTGGAAGTGGCAAATCATGTTTTAAGCCCATCTTGTGAGATGGCAAATCCACGCTTTAGCCCACTGTGAGGGTGGCATTTTCAAACCATTTTCAAAAACAAACATGAGTTGATTTGTTCCAACTTAAGCGATTTAGTCTATACTTGTATGTTGTGCGCATTACGTAGTAAGTTAGCTAATAATCAGAATAAGAACACATGTGTCTATAAAACAACATATCATACTTAGTAGAGGCCGATCCTTTGATCGGGCGAGCGAGGGTGCTCATTTCAGGACCTTCCCCTCTCGTACCCAAGTTCTCGAGTCGAGGCAACTTTGGTGATGATGGACACGTGGCCTTTGGCACGAGTCAGGGTTTCCTAAATTTCCCAAAATAAAATATTTAGGTGGCGACTCTATAATCTGGCAAAGCAGTCCAATTTTGGCATTATTTGATTGAAAATTAGTTTTCCAAAATGATTTGCCGGATTGGACTCTTTGGTGATTTATCAGTCTTACATTACACTTTGTGAGACTAGATTCAGAATCGTAACATGAGTCCGAACTGTAGTAGCAAGACCTAATTCGCGCCTTCTCCGAAAGGGGGGCGTGCGGAGGAAGTTCGGACGGTCTACACTAAGGTTAAACAATTACCTTATCTTCAACTTCCTAACCCTCAGTGGAAAAAGATTGTTGAAACTGATGCTTCTAAACAAAGATTTGGTGGGATTTTAAAACAAATTAATCCTACTACTTCAATAAAAGAACTTTTACGTTTTCACTCTGGTAGTTGGAGAGGAGTAGGTTTAAATTATCCAACTATTAAACATGAATGTTTAGCCATTGTTAAATGTTTTTTAAAATTCCAGGATGATCTTCTCAATCAACATTTTCTTATAAGAGTTGATTGTTCAGCCACTAAACAAATTTTCAAAAAAGATGTTTTAAATTTAGCATCCAAACAGATATTTGCAACATGGCAAAGTGTTTTATCTGTATTTGACTTTGATATTGAATATATCAAAGGTGAACATAATTCTTTACCCGATTTTCTAACTCGTGAATATTTGTAGGGTTAAGCAAATATTCAGAATGACCAGCAGAGGCCGTCGAGGTCGAGGTAGAGGTAGGGGTTCTAACCCCTATCATACAGAATTTTCTAGGCTCAACACCTCTACCAGTAAAGGTGAATCCAGTCAATCGGTTAAGGATGTTCTCCTTAAACCTGAAGAACAGTATACCCCTAACAATATTACTGAGGAAACAGTTCTCTATATTGAACTCGTAGCTGAGAAGTGGATGACAGACCTGTGGGAAATCAAACGAAGGTATCTTACCACGCAACAATTTATTCCCCACTTCGACCAGTATATATATTTATATAAACAGATACTTGTTGAAACAGGATCTGCCGAGATCAAGCATACTTTGCATGATCCTTCTAAAACAGTAAGCCCTATCCAGTATAGTAAGATTACTATCCACAGCATTATGCCCATTACCACTTGGGGCATTCATCCGCATACCACTTGTCAGTTGGATATTCGAAACCGTGAAACTCGATATAGTTATTGGGACTATATTGATGCTTTCACCCACACCTTTTATTACCAGAATCCCATTAATAACCATTCGTGGTAGCATTTCTACGCTTCAAAGAAGGGAAATGATCCAAACGTGTTTCCCGCGAGAGGATAAAAGAGGGGAGTATGTGAGCAAAAACTAAGAACTCTAATCTCAACCTATCTGTTGATCAAGGGGAACTCAATGGTACAACCCAAGACATGCTACCACACGAAATGGGGGTACAACTTGTCAGTGTCTCACATTTTGAGAAGGGAAAACGACTCAAAGATTCTGCCACATGAGTGAGGGTACAACCTATCAGTGTCTCACACTTTGAGGAGGTAAAATAGCTCAATTGTGCTATCACAAGAGAAGAGGGTAAAACTTGTTGGCATTTCCATGTGCATATTTGGAACATGAGCTTATTTTAGTAATGAATCTCATATCAATAATTAGTAGAGGCTGTTCTATTGATTGGGTGAGCAAGGGTGCTCAATTCATGACCTTCCTGCCTATAACTAAGTTCCCAAGCCTAGACGT
This sequence comes from Camellia japonica, assembly GCA_030407325.1. Taxonomy (NCBI): domain Eukaryota; kingdom Viridiplantae; phylum Streptophyta; class Magnoliopsida; order Ericales; family Theaceae; genus Camellia; species Camellia japonica. Next base: position 24,221 of record JAPPVO010007609.1, on the reverse strand, counting down.
TTTGGTTGTGCCTTCATTTGGCACGAGTCAGAGATTCCTACTTTTTTCAAAAAGATTAGGTGGCAAATCCGAGTCTGGTGGCATGGTCTTCATTTGGCATTTCTTGTGATTAGTGCATTTTCTATGGATTTGCTAGATTTGGACCCTCACTCGTTTGCCATTGCACATTTGTGAACCAAACGAGAGTGAACTATTGGGCACATTGGATACCCTCCAGGAGATCCCACACATGTGGTATATCTGAGCAAAATAATGGTCTCCATCTAGGTTTGGTGGCATATTTGATCAAAATAACGGTCTCCATCCAAGTCCAGTATAACAATTTATGCTTTTGCCATAAAGTCACTGTCTTTTTGTAAGGACCTATGCTTCATGTTTCAATTTATTAAGCCATATTTCGACTCGCCCACTGCTCTTGCCCTCCAGATTTTGATGTGATGATATCATGACAAAATCTATATTTCTGAGCATAAGAATCAATAATGATGTTTCCTCTTCCAAATGGATAATTCTTTTTCTATCTCTTTTGCGGTTGCCAATATGCCTTCCATATATAGGTTATTTGCATTGAATTTGAGGCCATATCCCTTTGCTTGATCATGTTGGCTACAATGATGAGTTTGCCCAATCATAGATTTTCTTGCTTACTGATTATAGTGCTTCATCTAATGATAATGTTAAGCACATTGATGAGAGGCGGCGGTCATCAATGCATTAACTCCAACTCGGTTGAGATAGATTTATCTAAATATAGGTATATACTGGTACAACGCTGATACAAGATTACCATTATTACCATATAATTGATCAAAACAAACAATACCATAAAACAAGCCTCAGAAAAACACATTTCATTGATGATGAAATCAGTGTTTGATACCTTAAAGGCCAACACCACGAAAAAACGTAATCATCATTTTTATTGAATTTTATCATTTCCCACAGAAGGCCCCAATTATATAGACACAAAAAATATGTTATTTGATGATGAAGAAATCCAATGAAAAAGATGATTAGAATCACCACATGATCGCCATTTACAAGAGAAAACATTCCCAATTGCTAAACGGCCGAGTCCTCTAACGCCCAAGTTAGTCCTTCAATATTATAAAAATATTTAATGGACAAATTAAATACATAAAACAACATACCTTAACCAATGGAGGTGAAGTCTATTTATAATAATCATATGTTGTTTCTAACAAGTAGTTTGAGTGGTCCAGAAGTCTTTTCTCAAACAATCTCTGGTTATTTAAGACTTCTATATCAATGCAATCTGATCTCACAATGAGTTCTACTTCATATATAATATTGTTGTAATGTTTGATTAGGATTTGACAACTTCTATATACATGATAATCCATAACTATGCCGCATGGTAGTGTTGAGACCCACATAGTTTTTGTGGTGATTTTTATTTCCTCTCACTTTCTCTCTCTACTTTATCATTTATTCATTGTATGAGAGCTCCCGCGGTCCAACAAGAAACAATGGTGGTTTTATTATGACAAATAATCTCTTCCATCAAATGTTCATCTTCTGATCTCAAACCTAAATTCAATGGTCACTGTGAAGCTTGAAGCTACAGATTATGTCATTTGGATGTGTCAAATTCGCAACATCTTTGAAGCTATAGATCTAATTGGTTTTCTCGATGGATCTGAAGATGTTCCACCAAAGACAGTTCTCGATTCAAGTAACAAGTTGATTGTCAATCCTGAGTATCAGAAATAGCGCCTGCTTGATTCGTGTCTTCTTAGTTGCATCATCGCAACCCTAACACCTTTAATTTTTTCGTCAATTCTTTATCTGAAGCAATGTCGTGAGGTACGAATTGCTTTAGAGAAGCATTTCACTTCTCTATTTCGTTCTTACATACATCGATCAAAGAACAAACTTAGTTCTTTAACTAAGAAATCAAAGACTATGAAGGTTTATCTATAGGAGAGTAAAGATTTGGTTGATTGCTTCTTGCCTCTTCACCAGTTTGTGATGAGGATCTCATTTTAATTGTGCTTAATAAGTCTACCAGAGGAATATAATGCTTTTAGGACAATGATTCAAGACAAAATCGATTCTCTTTCCACGGATGACCTTTGTTCATTTTTGTGTTCTGAAGCCATTCATGTTGAGAAAGATCTCAAACAAGGCACGAATTCTGATTTGAATCTTGCCTTTGCAGCTACTAATACTTCTAACATGAATTCTTCCTCTGGTTTTTCTGGTCACAATTCTACGAGTTCTACTTTCTCCAACAACAACCAGTCTGGTAATTCTGGTAATTAAAACTTTAATTCTAGCTATAATAGAGGAAGTAGATCTCAAGGCTTTAATAAAGAAGTTTTTCATTTTGATAATACTAGAGACCGAAGAGGGGGTTGACCTTAGAGTTATGATCTTGCTTGTCAAATCAGTGGAAAAGGGAATCACTATGCTCTTAAGGGTGGACATCGAATAAATCCTAGTTTTCAGCCAATATTTTCTTCCTACACTATGAGTTATTATCCAGTTAACACAATTTCCATGAATCCAAGAGCCTTTTCTACCTTCTCACAAGTGCCTTCGTATAGCTAATGCTTGGTATGTTGATTCAGCAACCACAACTCATCTCACCAATAATCCGAGTAAACTGAGTTTCTATCAACCCTGCTAGGGAATGAATCAAGTCATGGTTGGGGATGGCACTTGTAGACACCCAATTTTTGACAGTCCCTTTAAGAATTGGATATTTTTGCAAGTACATCCGATAATGAGTCTGATTGCTCTTTGAGCGCTCGAAGTCTGCGGCGGAACGCCAAAGGTTTGAGTTTTCCAAACCCTGCATCCATTTTGTCTCATCTTTGGACCATGTCTAGGTCTTTTCAGCATGATGTTGTTCATGGCCTGCTGGCCATCCTTGAAGGCTGCTGGCCATGGCTCTTGGCCTGCCGGCCATTGATGTGTTATGTCGACCATCAATGAAGCCTTGCCGGCCATCACTGATGGCCGGTCGGCCACCAGTGTATCCAGCAGATATTTTGTGATATTTTGTGCCAGCTGTTTGCACAAATTCAAGCATCTTCCAACACGTGTATGGCTGGATGTTAGTGAGGTGATTTTGTATTTTCTATATATAGAACCCTTCTCTTGCATGTGCAAGGGTTAGAAAATTTTGAAGACAAAAATTCTCTCTCTCTCTAGAATTCTCTCTCTCTTGATATTTTGTGCCTTATAGCCTAGTTTCTCTTAGCTTTTGTATATAGACCCTTGATCAAATTTGACCACCTTGGAGATGAGGTCTCTTGGGGTTTTGTTTGAGCTCTAGAAGAAGGTTTGAGTTTGGGTTGTTGCTTAATTTGTTTCTTCCCTTCAAGAGGTAGAAATTTCTTTTTGCTAGCTTAATTTCCATACTTGCTTTGCCATCTTTTTCAACTGTTTTAAGGCTGTTTTTGAAGTATAAAAAACTCTGTTTTTGAGGCATAAAAATGGTAGTTTGAGTTTTTGTGAGTTAGGGGGTTGTTCCCCTTTTTGTTCTTTAGCTTGTGAAGCTTTTTGTGCCATCTTTCATCACCTTTAAATCAAACCTTTTGGGCCTTTTAACCACTGAAAATCAGAGTTATTTCAGTGGTAAAAACCTTGTTTTAAAGTCCAAAATTGTACGGGTTAGCCTTCCCTTCTTGTGTCTTGTTTGCATTCCTAGATAGCTTTGTGTGTTAGCATGTTTTTCTAGCCTTAGCTTTTGTCCAGCATGTTTTTGCCACTGTTTTGACCTGTTTTGGCTCTGTTTTGGGCTGGTTAATTCATTTGAGGCTTGTATTGCATAGTTGTAGGGTTAATTCCTCCACTAGCTTAGTGTTTTAAAGCTTTGAGCATCATTGTTTTGAGTTGAAAGCATGTTTTAGTGTTGTTTTGCACTCCATTTTAGCATTTTTAACCTCTGCAACCTCCCTCCATTCTTCACTCTTTGTTTGCTTTGAAAGTGGTTTTAAACCACATGTTTGCCAGAGTATGAAATTGAGGTGTTGCACCTAATGGTTTAATCCCTTAGGGGGTTCATTACCAAGAGTGTAATGCCTCTTTCATGCCTAAAGCATCTTGTGGTTTGAACCATCTTTCCATTAGAGGACACTCACTTTTGGACTTAATCGATTAAAGAATGAATCGGTAATCTAAAATGAATAAACAAAATGAATGAGTAAAACTTGAGCAAGTTAAGCATTTTGTGTTGCATTGCATGTATTCAATCGGACGTTATATTGAACATAAGGAAGATTGGAGCATTTCATACTCAAAGTGATGAAATGAGCCAATCCCTTTTGTCTCCATTGCTCTTGATCACACATGATAGGGTGATGGTCTTGAGTCTTGTTTTTGCATACAATGAAATTGTACTCCTTGGTTCCTTGGCCATCATGCATTGAAAATGCTTGGTTGGTGGTTTTGGATCCAAGTGTTCCACTCCTTTGAGGTTTTGAGATGATAAGGAGGGGCACAGTACAAACAAACCTCTAGAAAAACCTTTATTTTGCTTAGTTTGTGCTCTGTTACAGTGTGGTGACTCAGAGCATCAGTGGCTGGTAGTGCCTCACCAGTGGCTGGCAGTGCCCCACCCATGGCCAGCAAGGCTTCATTTCTGGCCGGCAGTACAACCCTTTGGCCGGCAGATGGCCTGCAGCAACCATCCATGGCCGGCAGGCTACTGATACAATCCTCAGCAGAGATTTGGCAAGGTGGAGCAGAAAGATTCTGGAGTATGGTCAACCCTGCAAATAGAGTTTCCCAAGAGTAAAGCGGTGGCTTTTCGGGGCGAGAACCGAGCGCATGCATCTTCCACTTTCCAAAGCGGAGCAGTAGCGGCATAGTTTAAATGCCTTGCATGTTTAGTTAGTGTGCATTTGTTTTAATTAATTAGTTGCTAATTAATTAAAGTGTTGTAATAATTAGTAATTAGTTTGCTAGTTATTCATTTGATTTGTAATAATTAGCCTAATTAGTTTAATTAGATTAGTTAGCCTAGCTTAGCTTAGATTAGCTTAGCTCTTATTAATTCGGACCCTCCTTCATGAGGGCATAATGTTGTAATAAGTGTGCGTGCGTATGTGTATGTCTTCTAACCCCGCGTCTTTCTCCCTTTTATTTAATCGCCTTCGATGGTTAGATTAGGGACATTTTCAATTAGCATATCTTATGCTCGCATGTTTGCATCCATTCATTTGTCTTGCATGCACCGAGGCTCGGTGCATCATTCAAACTGCATTGTCAATTCAATACTTATTTGAATACGTGTTTCAAAGCATATTATCAAATTGTATCATATGCCATATTAGTAGCCGAACCTATTAATTTCATATTGCATGTGTTGCATTAGGCATCTTACATAGTTAAGATCATGCATCTTTCTAACTAGTTTCTATTTTGGCTTGGAGTACTCAGTAAGTCTTTACGCTTTAGCATATTTGCATGAGTGTGATTGCCATATTGCCATGATTCGTATGCTTGCCATGAGGCTATGTGCTTAATTGCTATAACTGAATGAATGCCTGTGGATGAAGGCTTGTTGTTTGAATTGGAACGATTCAACAAATGTATGTTTTAAGCCCACTTGAGGGTGGCAAATTCAAACCATTTTCGCAAAACAAATGAGTTGAATTATTCCAAGTCTTGCGACTAGTCTATACTTGCTTGTGTATGTCACATAGTAAAGCTAGTTTAATAATTAGAACAAGAACACATGATGTTTATAAAAGAACATATCATGATTAGTAGAGGCCGATCTTTGATCGGGCGAGCGGGGGTGCTCAATTCATGACCTTCCCTCCTCGTACCCAAGTTCCCGAGCCGAGGCAACTTTGGTGATGATGGACATGTGGCCGTTGGAACGAGTCAGGGTTTCCTAAATTTTCCCAAAAACAAAATATTTAGGTGGCGACTCTGTAATTTGGCAAAGTAGTCCAATTTTGGCATTATTTGATTTAAAATCGATTTTCCAAAAATGTTTGCTGGATTGGACTCTTTGGTGATTATCAATTTCACATTGCACTTTGTGAGATTAGATTAAGAACCAAGGGAATCTGAACTGTAGGGCTTCATTCGAGTTCTCCGAAAGGGGGTGCGAAAAAGTCGAGCTACAGTTTCTAGTGACTCCGCTGGGGACTTAGAGAACTTGACTCAAACTCATGATATGTTGTTTTATCTACACTTATGTGTTTCTTTGCATTGCATTTGCATCGGTGCGCCTAAATCGTAGTGTTTGCCATCTGCTATTCCTGAGCGGTTTGCCGGAGGCTTGCTTGGAAAAGCTTACCATAAGGTTGACCGGTTGCGGGCTCTTCCACGATGGGAACACAATCCTTTGATCTGGACTACCGCTGTATCATTTGATCCTTCTTTGACTTCTCGGTGTTAGGAGCGAGAGGTATATTAGGTGGTCTTGTCGAGGTACCCTTTTTTCTAGACCAATCGACCTAGTTGCATATCAGAAGTCGTAGAGACTGTTCCAAACTAGGACAAATTGCTCACCCGAATGCAGGAATTGTTTGAAACCGCTTGTTTGCGTAGTGAATCCCTAGTTCTTGACGAAATCAGGACAGGGTAACCCTACCCCATCATAGGTGTGTTTTGGCTCTTACTTGCTTGATACGTGCTTTTAGAGTGAAAATCTGCAGGAACGTATGTATCAGTTGTAAGTCTGAGTATCAGTTTGAGGGTATCAGTTTTGGAGCAGAAATTAGTGTTTGAGTACAGTTCTCCAGCTTATGAGTAGAACTGCGTGTTGTTTCTGTCTGAGCCGAAGTGCTGTGTGTTTTCTGATTTTTTTTTTGTTTTTTGCTTTATTTTCTTTTTGCAAGGTAGTCTTTCACGATTGCTTCAGACGAGACTGTTACCTCCCAAGCACTCTGAACCCAGGTTAGAAGGATTTACCGATTCAGGGATCTTATTGAAGGACAGCCAGTGTTTGTTTCACTACCCCCGGTTACAAGACGGAGGAGAGTCAGGCATAGCTCATTGGTTCAGCAGTCACCAATTCAGCAGCCACTGTCTACTTCACCTGTGCTCAATCAAGATCAGTTATTCTGATAGCTCAGCACCCCTTAGTCAACATGGAAGACATGCTGTGCCAACTCCAACAAACTATTGAGGCTATGCAGCTAGATGCTGCCCGCTAAGCAGAAGTCACCGCTCGTCAAGCGGAGATTGCAACCCAGCAGGCTAAGTTGATCAGTAGGCTTCAACAGCAACAACAACCACAACAAGCAGCAGCTTCTGCTTTGCATCCACACCCAGTCAGGGTTCCAATACTCGGGATTACAACCAATGTCCAGGAAAATGCAGACATTCCAGCAGAGCCAGTTCCACCCTAGACTTCTAAAGCACCGGTTTACCCAACAGAGGCACTGTTTGAGTTTGAGGTTGACCCTACCGCAGTTAAAGTGAGCAAGCTGGAAAAGCTTTTTAAGCGAGCACAATGCGTAAATTCTATCCCAGATATAGAGGACGGCTATACAGATTCGGCAGTGACATTGCCAAATAGGTTTAAAATGCCGCATATAGACCGCTTTGATGGCTCGGGTGATCCGATGGTCCACTTACGGCTAGGGGTGTGCGCAGTGCGGATAAGGCAGTTTGAAAGTAAAATTACAAACCGAATGGCGGGTTAGTGGATTGACAAATTGCTATTTGGGTGGTTTTTGGCGGATTGGCGGATTGAAGGATATTCTAACTAATTATCATATATTTGCATAATATATAACACTAGTTTGTATAATATTTTTTAGATATATAACACAAAGTAATTTTATATAATATGTTTCATATATATAACCACTAATTTGTAATAAATTTCATATCTTAAATCTCTCTCACACTCATTTTTTACATTGATATTTCATTGGAAGTTAAAAAATATATATGTATTAACTATAATGGAGCGGAGCAGTTTGGTTGGCGGATTATAAATTTTAAAGTTTAAACCGCAGTTAGCGGTTAGAGCAGTGCGGATTGAAGCAGATTGGTGCGGTTTTAACGGATTGGGCGGTATTTTGCACAGCCCTACTTACGGCTATTCTCAGACATTCTATGGCCAATGGGCCTGTCTAGACTACAGAAGTTATCCCTCTTTGGCCGGACCCTATCGGGTATCGCGGCCATTTGGTACACCAAGTTGGAAGACTCTGTAAAGAGGAATTGGGAAGAAATGGCTGAGGCCTTCATATTGTAGTACTCCTACAACACACAGATCGAGGTCACAACTCGTGATCTCGAAGCAACCCGCCAAAAGTCAAAGGAGGGATTCTCTAATTTTGTGACCCGGTGGAGGGCCAAGGCTTCCATGATGACCACCTGACTGGCTGAAAAGGACCAGATCCAAATGGTGGTCTGTAATCTGCAACTGAGGCTGCTATAGAAAATGATAGTCTTACCTCTGTCAACATTTGCCGACCTCCATGAAATAGGGGTGCAAATAGAGGATGCAATGAAATAGGGTCTGATAGATCACGAGAAAGAGCAGCCGAAGAGGGTTTTCACACGCAGTTCCAATGCGACTACCGGCTGTAGTGTAGCTGCAAGGTCTTCAGATGTGGGCACGGTCACCACCACATCCAAGACCGCCAATCCTTTTGCCGGTATAGCCAATACACCCCCTCAAACTTCCAGCCATCAGGCCCAAGGCCAGAGGGTTTTCACCCCACTCTACATGTCTCTATCTACGACCTTGAGGATCCTAATTAGAAAATTTGAAGCCGTTAGAACAACGCCCATTGTCCAATTATCTCCCTCCTACACACAACTTGGCCAAGTACTGCGCCTTCCACCAACAGCATGGTCATGATACCGACTAGTGCTTTAGACTTCGTCATGAGATTCAGAATTTCATTGACAACAAAGTGATAGCACCTCCTGAAAAGCCCAATGTCACTACAAATCCTCTTCCACCACACAACCAAGCCGCTCCACCCTGACAAATAAACCTAATCCAAACACTGGCCGTCCCTTACGACCCCAGTATATACATCACCCCCTCCCACCTAGCTAAGCCGGCACTATTCATCCCGGAAAGCACAGACTTGTGCATGTTGAACACGTCCACATCCCAACCCAAACCTATGGTGGTTACTATGGTAGATGAAGGCAGGGTGGCCTTATTGGAGGATAGGAATGTCGGTTCAGCGCCTGAAGGCTCCGTGGACTTATCCGAGGAGAAATACAACCCGTGCCGCTAAATTATGCCAATCAATCAGGCTAGACCAGAGTTGGAGTTGCCAACAGGAATGGAAGTCAGTGTAGTCCGGGAGGATGGCCCGAGCCAAGGATTGGATGACTTAGCTGACCTCGAGGAGGACATCAACAATCTGCAGTTCTTTGATGAGCAAGATTTGGGGGATGTGCAAATTAACTGGTTTAATCTGAATGGATCAGCAGATAATTTGGGGTGGCTCAGTGACGAGCCTGGTGTGGATGAGGGATTTCAACCAAGGCCAGAACAGCTGGAAGCAGGAACTACTACAAAGGCCGGAACAGCCAAAGACAAGGGGAAGTTGCCAGAGAGCGCCGGTACTAAGAATTCCGTTCAAGAAATGGGCGTCAAAAGTACTGTGGACACTGAACAAGAAGCCGCACTGAAGCGGTTCGAACATGAAAAGAATGGGAATATTTAGGAAGCTGGAAAAGCCAAGCACCCTGCGGGGGATGACTATGATGTGAGAGTAATTACGACGGATCCGGATTTACCTTGGCTAAGGCTCGAGTTGTGCAAAATATTTTGGCTGTTGATGAGGGGTTGTGCGTCAGTGCTCAATCTGTCTACCTCATGAACAAGCTACGACATATACCTGGATGGGGTTAGGAAAGAGCGGCCGGAAGCGCGTTACTGCACTGGCCTAAGTGTCACATAACCCTCATACCTTTGGTCTAGGTTACATGTCTACCAAAGAGGATTGGGTAAGAAAAGGGAAGGAAATGGCAGGAAGAGCCAAAGCAAGGCAAAGTGGAAAGCACTATGAGCTTGTGCATAGGCCAATTCAGGGAACTCTGAACGACTGCTTTGTTCGAGAGGGGGACGACTTCCTATTTTGCGGCTTTCCTGAGCCATGGTTGAACTCTGAGAAGCGGCATCTGCCCGGCTTTGAGATTTTCTTCGATCTACAGCTGAAAGAGGATAAAGCCACAAAGGAACGGACTGAATTAACTCCTGAGGTTGAATAGAGTACAGAGGATGAGTCTAACAACAATGAACTTGAGATAGAAGTAGCACTGGTGTGTCTCCTTTCGGATCCTCAGATCAAACCAGAGATTGGGGGATGACTTCAGCGTTTCCATGATCGGAGATCAATTAGGTGTGGACCCTTCCGGTGGTATTCTGGATGCATTTAACGCACCCTCTCTCACTTGGCAGCTAGAGGAAGGCTTTTTGTCCAGTAGTTCTGAATCAGGTAGTGAGTCGGAATCTGATTCCATAAAGTCCGTGGAGTTGGAATTAGATTCCAGTTCTTCTGAGTCTGAGTCCAGTATTCCTGGGATTGATAACCCGGATGCCGTTGTTTTGTCCAGGTCGTCTTTTTCCTTTTCTTTTGTGTCGGTTGTAATGGAAGAATTGAATGAGCTGGAACTTTTCAATGTGAATGATACCATTGCAGTTTCCGAGTACTTCTATGTGCCACTTGTGTATTGCATTGATCATGACTTTCAAAATTTAGATGAAAACGACGAGGAAGGATTTCCTCTGGTTTTAAAACATTTGATTGATTGAGAGGATGAGAGGTTTGTAAAAACCCTTGTTGATGAAATCGTTTCAATTAATGTGGGTACTGAGAAGGATCCGCGTCTGGTCCAGATCGGATCCACGTTGTCTTCAGAGGAAGGCGAGCGCTGAGTCGCTTTATTAAAAGATTTCAAAGATATTTTCGCGTGGTCCTACGAAGACATGCCTGGAATCGATCCGGAGATTGTACAGCATTGGATCCCTCTTGACCCCGAGGCCTGACCCGTCAAGCAGAAACTTTGGAGAATACGCCCAGATTGGGCTTTGAAGATTAAGGAAGAGGTCACCAAGAAGATAGACGCAGGGTTTTTGAGGGTATCTGAGTATCCAACTTGGCTGGCCAACATTGTTCCAGGTGCTGAAGAAAGATGGTAGAATTCAGGTGCGTGTGGATTTCAGAGATCTGAACAAGTCCGAAGGATGACTTTTCTCTACCGCACATCGACGAATTGGTGGATTTCACCGCAGGCCATGCACTGCTTTCCTTCATGGATGGATTTTCTGGGTATAACCAGATCTTGATGGCACCCGAGGATAGAGAGAAGACTGCCTTCACCACGCCGTGGGGGACCTATTGCTACAAGGTGATGCCGTCCGGTCTGAAGAATGCTGGGGCTACTTATCAACGGGCTGCGACCATTATCTTGCATGATATGATCCACAAAGAGGTCAAGGTGTATGTGGACGACATGATTGTCAAGTCTAAAGAAAGAGAGGGCCTCTACACCGCCTTGAAGAAATTCTTCCAACGGATCAGAGAATATCGGCTGAGGCTGAATCCACAGAAATGCACTTTCAGTGTCACAGCAGGGAAAATGCTGGGATTCTTGATTACACAAAGGGGCATCGAGGTTGATCCTTCCAAGATCAAGGCCATCTTAGAAATGCCATCACCAAGGACTGAAAAGGAGGTACGAGGCTTTCTGGGTAATGTGCAATTCATAAGACGGTTTATTGCAAAATTAACCTTGACTTGTGAACCACTATTTGGTCTCCTGAAGAAAGGAAAGAAATTCCAATGGGATGATCAATACCAGGTTGCTTTTGAGCAGATCAAGCAGTACCTTCAGAACCCGCCTATCTTGTCGCCGCTAGAGCCGGGAAAGCCGTTGATTTTGTATCTGTCAGTAACAGACATGACTATGGGATGCATGCTTGCATAAGAATCTGAGGATAAAGTGGAGAAAGCCATTTATTACCTGAGCAAGAAGATGCTAGAATACGAGACCCGTTACACCCCGCTTGAGAAGGCTTGATTGGCCTTAGTATGGGCTACTAGGAAGTTGAGGCACTACTTGTTAGCTTACTCTTTAATTCTGGTTTCAAGATTAGATCCCATCAAATATCTTTTCGAGAAACCAGCGCTTACGGGTAGGCTAGCCCGTTGGTTGCTTTTTCTCTTCGAATTTGATTTGAAGTATGTGACTTGCAAGTCTGTCAAGGGGAGAGCAGTGGCAGAGTTCCTAGTAGATCACCTAGTGGAAGGAGATGAAGAGGTAGAATACCTATTCCCAGATGAGGACATTCTGCAAGTTGAGAAAGAAACCTAGACAATGTACTTTGACAGAGCGTCTAACTAGTACGGTTATGGGATAGGGGTATCACTGATAGCACCCGACAATTCCCATATACCCTTAGCCTTTAAACTCCGGTTCAAAGTATCCAACAATGAAGCAGAATACGAAGCGTGTATCGCTAGTTTGGAAGCCGCCCTAGAACTAGGGGCAAAAAGGTTAGACGTCATCGGGGACTCAAACCTGGTTGTGTCTAAACCAAAAGGGGACTGCATGGTTAAAGAGGAAAGGATGAAAATCTATCACCAAACCTTAGATGTTCTGATTCCTAGGTTTGAGAAGTTGACCTTCACGCATCTGTTAAGAGAAAACAACAGGTTTGCTGGCGCCTTATCAACTCTATCTTCTATGATAGACATCCCTTTTGGAGTTCAGATGCATCCGATCATTATTGAACAGAGATATGTGCCGGCTTATGAGTTGATCGGCACAATAGATGAAGTACAAGATCAAAACTCCTAGTATTATGATGTCTGGAACTTCTTGGAAAAGGAAGCCTATCCACTAGGGGCAAATGCCAAAGATAAAAGGGCAATATGGCGAATGGTTGCTCAGTTTATCATCTGCGGGGGTAAGTTGTACAAATGTAGTCATCTGGCAATGCACAAGCTGTGTGTTGATGCAGAAGAGTCGAAGCACCTAATGGAGGCCATCTACGGAGGAGAGTGTGAAGCACACATGAGCAGGGTAATGCTAGCTTGGAAGATTCTCAAGCAGGGTTACTACTGGTCAACCATGGAGGAGGATTGTATCGGTTTTGTTCAGCGATGCCACAAATGCCAAATTCATGCAAATTGCATGAATATCCCGTCGCCGATACTGTACAACATGATTTCACCATGGCCGTTTTCAGTCTGAGGAATTGATGTTATTGGGGCAGTTACACCGAAAGGCTCGAATGAGCATGAATATATCCTGGTGGCAATAGACTATTTTACAAAGTGGGTTAAGGCCCAATCCTATGTAGTGCTGAAAGCGTCACATGTAGCCAAGTTCATCAGGAATAATATTATTTGTCGTTATGGGGTCCCGAATGAGATCATTTCAGACAATGGCTCCCATTGTAAGAGAGAAATGATCGATTTGTTGGAAAAATACAACGTGGCTTTTCATAAGTCATCCACATATCATCCACAAGCCAACGGAGCTGTTAAGGCTGCCAACAAGAACATCAAGCACATCCTACAGAAGATGGTGGAAACCTACAGGGACTGGCCAGACAAATTGCCATTTGCTCTCTGGGGCTACAGGACTTCAATTCGAACATCTACTGGGGCAACCCCGTATTCTCTGGTTTATGGTATGGAGGCTGTTCTACCAATTGAAATTGAGGTTTCATCGTTGCGGGTTATGGCTGAGTGCCAGATAGCAGAAGTGGATTGGCAACAGAGCACGTTCGAGGAGCTGATGTTATTCGACGAGAGGAGGCTGAAAGCAATGTACCATGTTCAAGGATATCAACGTAGGATTGCTAAGGCTTTTAACAAGAAACTTAAGTCTCGGAATCTTAAGGAAGGGGATTTAGTGCTCAAAGACAACCAAGCTCCCATCCATGACCCTAGGGGCAAGTTCAGACCCAATTGGACTGGCCCTTACATCATCAAATCAATCTGGTCGGGTGGAGCTGTTATTCTTATGGACTTGGATGGCCTAGAATTCTCCCAACCAATCAACATGGACAAGTTGAAGAAATACTATCCTTGAGTAGCTCGCTAGGCCAAAAACTCGGAAGGGCGACCTAGGCAAAAGTTAGAGCACAAAAAATTTGAAATAAGAAAAACTGAGCTCGCAAGGTTGAAAACCCAGAAAGGGCGGCCTTAGCAAAAGTTAGAGCGCAAAAGGAGAGCGTTAATACATGAGTGAACCCGAACCGAACTATGTAAGGCTTGATTCCCATCTTTGGGATACGTAGGCAACTTCTTTATGAAGTTCAGCCATAAACACTTCCAAATCAACTGTGTCCATGTGTTTGATCGAGGTATCCTTTTCCACTCATTATCTAAAAGGTCGGTTGTGATCCTTACCATGAGAGAAGAGCTGATTACAGTACAATGCAATGCAATTTAGACAAGGGGTAACCTTCGATTTGCTGGATTCGGGGTTGTACATCTCGAGGGTAGATTCCATGTGTGTCAAGTTGTGATCCTTATCAAAAATGGTTTTGAAAAGTTTTAATAAAAGTTGATTTTGTTCAAATTAATCTTTTTACAACTTAGACCATTTTTGGACCAAAAGGAAAACTTGCAGTGCCCACAACTCCAATTTCATTGATTTTAATACAGAGTTCATGAACTCCTGATACACATCAAAGTTGCTTTTATTACATTCAAAAGGAAAAATTGAAAGTATAGATCAAAGCAATAAACTTGGGGCACAGATGAATCAAGTGTTCCTGCGTCCCCTCCCAGAGCATGTGGAAGCTTTAGATGCTAAAGTAGGTCCAGTTTGCGCCTCATCTTTAAGCCAAGCTAGGCACTCGCCAGAAAGTGCGCAACTGAAATTGGGAGCAGGAGCCAGAAGTTCTCTTCTCTTTCAAGAATTGGGGTATCGAGCCAATTGCAAACCTCGGATTGGAAAGGAAGCCGGGTACTCTAACCCCTCCTCCGGGCAAGTTTGGTCGTGTCCAAACTGACGCCTGAACCAGAATGGAAAGTAAAACATACAGTGTGTCAAGCCAATTAGCTGAATGCTGGGTTGTCAAGCCATGCTGTAGCTCATCTCGGGCAGATCAAACCAGGGGCAACACCAAGCAATGTCAACAGCAGACCTGTTGCACAACCAATGGCACCACCACCCCTCGTTCGGAAAATCAACTAGTCGTTGGCGAAATAAATAGCCTTGCGCTGAATATGCAGGGCAAGAGTCCACTACCTTCAACCTGTCCATGAGCCATATCTGGGGAGGGATGAAAAATAAGAGAGATTAAAGAAGAGAGAGACGTATGTAGAGAGAAAAAGTGATAAAGGGTTTTGAGAGAAAAACATAGCCTTGTAGCTCGACTTTTTCGGTGCCCCCCTTTCGGAGATCCTCGAATTGGTCCTACAGTTCGAACTCCTGTCACGGTTCTGAATCTAATCTCACAAAGTACAATGTGAGACTGATAAACACCAAAGAGTCCAAATCTGACAAATTGTTTTGGAAAATTGATTTTGAATCAAAAAGTGCCAAAAATGGACTGCTTTGCCAGATTACAGAGTCGCCACCTAAATATTTTATTTTGGGGAAATTTAGGAAACCCTGACTCATGCCGAAGGCCACGTGTCCGTCATCACCAAAGTTGCCTCAGCTCGGGAACTTGGGTACGAGAGGGGAAGGTCCTGAAATGAGCACCCCCGCTTGCCCGATCAAAAGATCGACCTCTACTAACCATGATATGTTGTTTTATAAACTTCATGTGTTCTTATCCAGTTTATTAGCTAACTTTACTACGTGACGTGCACACAAGCAATTATAGACTAAATCGCAAGAATTGGAACAAACCAACTCATGTTTGTTTTCGAAAATGGTTTGAAATTGCCACCCTCAAGTGGACTAAAACGCGGATTTGCCATCAAACATGATGGGCTTGAAACATGATTTGCCACTTCGCAAAGTGGACTTAAAACTCTCATTCATCGAATTGTTCCAATTCAAGCAACAAAGCCTTCATCCATAGGCACTCATGTAGTTTAACATTTAAGCACATAGCCTCATGGCAAGCATGCTAGTATGGCAACATTCACACTCATACAAGTATGCTAAAGCGTAAAACTTACCTAGTACTCCAAGCTAGGAAAGAAAACAAAGTTAGAAAAATGCATGATCCTAACTATACAAGATATCAAATGCAACACATGCAATAATGCAATTACTAGGCTCGGCTACTAATATGGCATTTTCAACACTTTGATAGCATGCCTCGAAACACGTATTCAAATAAGTATTGAAATACGATGCAGTTTGAATGATGCGCCGAGCCTCAGTGCATGCAAGACAAATGAATAAATGCAAACATGCAAGCATAAGGTATGCTAATTGAAATATGCTCCTAATCTAACCATCGAAAGCGGTTAAATAAAAGGGAGAAAGGCGCGGGGTTGGAAGACATGAACACACACACGCACACTTATTACAACATTATGCCCTCGCGAAGGAGGGTCCGAATGAATAAGTTAAGCTAATCTAAGCTAAGCTAAATAAACTAATTAGACTAATTATTACAAACCAATTAAAGAAATAGCTAAGCTAAGCTACTTAATTATTACAACACTTAATCAAATAGCAAACTAATTAATTAAATTAAAAATTCATGCTAACTAAACATGTAAAACGCTAAACTACACTGCCTCAGCTCTGCTTTAGGAAGTTGAATATGCATGCACTCGGTATTCGCCCCGAAAAGCCCACCGGTTTGCTCTTGAGAGGCTCTGTTTGCAGGGTTGACCACACTCTAGAACCTTTCTGCTCCACCTTACCAAATCAATGCTAAGAATTACACCAATGGCCTGCCGGCCATGAATGGTTGCTGCCGGCCATCTGCTGACCAAAAGTGTGCCTTGCCGGCTAGGAATGAAGCACTGCTGGCCATCAGTGAGCCACTGCTGGCCACTGGTGTGCTGAGTCACCACACTACAACAGAGCACAAACAAAGGAAAAAATGAGGGTTTTCCAAGGACATGTTTGTACTGTGCCCTTCGTTATCATCTCAAAACATCAAAGGATTGGCACTCTTGGATCCAAAACCACCAGTCAAGCATTTTCAATGCATGATGGCCAAAGATCCAAGTTGTACGCTATCAATAAATGCACAAAAACAAGACTCTAGACCACTACCTTATCATGGTTGATCAAAGGCAATGGAGACTAAGGAGATTGGCTCATTTCATCACTTTGAGTATGAAATGCACCAATCTACCTTGTGTTCAATATAACGTCTGATTGAACACGTGCAATGCAAACACAACGTGCTTATCTTGGTCATGTTTTACTTGTTCAATTTTGTTTACTCATTTTAGCATTACCAAGCCATTCTTTAACCGGTTAAGTCTAAGATGAGTATCCTCTAATGAGAGAGGGGTCAACCAACGGATGGTTTAAGACATGAGAGAGATCATGCCTCTGGTTAGTAGAAACCTTCAAAAGAGGATTAAAACCATTGAGCACAAGCCCTATGTCAAGCTTCAACACAACCTTAAAGTTAACCAACCCTCAAAGAAAATAGAAAAGTGAAGAAATGAGGGAGGTTGCAGATATTTCGGTGCTGAAATGGCATGAAAAATGATACTACAACAAGCAAGCAACTCATGCACAACACGTTCAAAAGCCAAAAACATCAAACTAGTGAAGAGCACTACACTAGAGGCAGCCCCAAAGGCACAAACACTTTAAAACAGCCCTAAAACATGCTTGGAGTGAGCTAAAAAAGGCTAGAATGAAAGGCTAACACATAGCACAAACTTGGCCATTAAGCACAATTGCACTACAAGCATACAAAGCAAGCCTCAAGTACTTTAACCAGCCCCGAACAGAGGTAAAAGAAGTCAAAATATGGCTTAAAACATTCTGAAATCAAGCTAACACAAGCTATAATAATAGGTTAAAACATGAAGCATGCTAGAGTAGTAAGCAAGACATAAGAAGGGGAGGCTAACCCCTCCAATTTTGGATTTCAAAACATTTTAGCTACTGAAATAGCTCTGAAAAACAATGTTTAAAAGCTCTAAAAAAGATGATGCAAGGGTGGGAAACACAAGGGCAAAGGCCTCCAAAACAAAGTGCAAAGAAGGGCTATCAACCCCCCAACCATTAATGGCTTTTGGACCCAAGCTTCAGCCCAAAAACACAAAGTTTTTTAGCCCAAAATTAGTTGAAAGACATGCTAGAAGGAACACAAAACTAGCTAAGACAACAAGCCAATACATGGGATTACATTACAACCATGCAAAAGACTACTCATACAACATAAACAGGCCAAAACAGAGCTAAAGCAGCCCAAATCAGAGGCAAAAACATGTTAGAAATAAGCTAAATTAAGCTACAAAAACATGCTAACATATGAAGCTAATTAGGAATGAAAGCTAGACACAAGGAGGGGAGGCTAACTCCTCCAATTTTGGACCTCAAAACAAAGTTTTTACCACTGAAAATCCTCTGAATTTGAGTGGTTAAAAGGCCCAAAAAAGTTGGTTTGAAAGTGATGAAAAGATGGCACAAAAGCTTAACAAGCAAAGAGACAAGAAGGGTGGACCACCACCAAACTCAAAATAGCCTCAAACCACCATTTTTAAGCCTCAAAAACAAAGGTTTTTGTAGTTGAAAACCAGGCCAAAAACAGTACAGAAAGATGGCAAAACAAGTTTAAAGGGTGAAGGTTATACCTCTTGAAGCCAAACACACTTTAGGCACAAATGAGGCACCAAATCAAGCTAAAATCACCTTTTAAAGCTCAAAGAAGGTCTCCTAGAACCTCAGCTCAAAGATAACCAACTTTGGTCAAGTATGTATAGGCAAAAGGAGAAGTGTATGCAAGTTTCTGAGCACAAAAGCTCAAGAGAGAGAGAAATGTAGAGAGATAGAGAGAGTTGTAGGAGAGCGAGGCTCTCAAAATTTTCTCCTAATTGTTCTAACCTTGAAAACCATAGAGAAGGCTCTCTGTATATAGAAGAATGAGGCTCTGGTCAAAAAATATCCCCAAAATGACAGTTGGAACAGCTCAACACAAATATCTGCAGAAATCTGACTTTTTACATCAAGGGCCGGCAAGGATGGCAAGGATCACTCTTGGATGGCAGGTGGCCGGAAAGGGCCATTCATGGCCAGCACAAGGCCAGAAAAGCCCATCGATGGCCAGCAACCCCCACCTCTGGTTGGCCAGAAAAATCTACTTTTTGGGCCCAACTTCAAACGGGCATATCTTCTTCATCTGGACTCCTTTGTAGGTCATTCTTAGCCTAAATGGAAGCCTGTGGAAGTATTATTTCCAAGGTGCATGGTCTCACATCAAAATTCCAAGTGTGTGCAAAAAGATATGCCTCTTGAGTGTAAGACTGCTCAGTTTCATCTCCTACCCGTGATATGCCAAACTTCTCTCTAACTAGTTTCTTCTCTCCTTCTCCCATTTTCTTCAACTCCAAACCCCTAAATAAGTTTTTTGAAATATTTTTCAAAGATTGGCTATCTCTTCATTCATTTCCACTTTGTCCTTGCTCGGTTTACCGAAAAAGCGCAACATTTAACGAAATGCGAGCTTGGAACATCGTAGGAACTTTTTCAAAATATTTTGAAAGAGAGAGGTTTTAAGGTCTAAAAATCATTTTAGTCAAAATATTTTTGTCCAAAAATGGGGTGTAAGGTTAGATTTGAAGTCCTCTTGTTGAATAAATCGAACCTCTGCACTGCACAACTTTCATCACCAAGTAAGCAATCAATGGCGCCTAAGTCTTAATGGAGGTCAAAAATGGGGGTGTCTACAGTTGCCCCCTCTTTGAAAAGAGCTCAGAGTCATGAAGTGACGTGAGTAAATGTCAAAGCCCAGAGACGACCCTTTTTGACAAGGCCGTAAGACTTGGGCAAACAAACAAAATACAGATGCAGTTGGTTGAACCCGAAGGTTGCCTACGTATCCCGTTGCAAGGAATCAAACTTAGCGTAGTTCAGGGGCAGGAAGCAAAATGATACACAATATAACAAAACAGTGTAAATGATATACAATGTAACGAAACAATACAAATGATATGCAATGTAATTGAGATAATCAAACCACGAGCAGTGCAAAACCACACAAATATCATAAAGGGATGGAGATGCAAAATCAGACTACGTTTAACATAGAAAAGGTGCCGGAACCATCAAACCACAATTCTCTTAGTGGAATAGGTGTGTGCACATGCAGAACTATGTGTTTCGCAGAAAGAATTCAAGTAATTGGGTGGGATGATATAAGTGAGGAATAATCTGCTGAAGAAAGAACGTGATCCTAAATGTTGAATGCAACAAAACAAAGTACAATGCAATGGATACAGCGAATAAGGCGCAGGCCGAACCACATTTTACCTAGAAAATGTATGGACACAAAACAGACCACGTCTAACACCAAAAAGTTACCGACACCCTCAGACCACAATTCTCTTAGTGGAATAGGCGCGTACACATTATCACAAAACCATGCTTCAACAAAGGAAAGGTATGAGCATATGCCAAACTAAGCTTAATATGGAAAGGATGCAGGTGATAAAATGGACAATGTAGTATATCCATGCGATAGATGCTATATACAATGCAATGTAATAGCTAAAATGTAATGTAGTAGATAGGAAGTGAAAATACCTTACAAGGGCAATCGGTGATGACTAACCTTATGCTGCTGGGGATCTTTCTCTTCTGGTGGTGCTTCCCAAACTATAGGTACTATTTTTCTCCCTGACTATGTTCGCAACTTTCCCTTTCTCCAACAGGGTGATAGACTAGGTTGGGTCAGTATCCAGAATTGAGGCGCATACACGCTACCTCAACCTATGGGGCTTCCATACAGATTTCAAGCCAAGGATACACTCCTAGGTATTTAAACCAGACTTTAGTCTTGGAAATTCTGAACCTTTGCGTTCTAGGCATCAGCCATTCGAACTCTAGTTTCCACCGTCTCAGTTGATCTCCTAGGAACTCACTGTAAACACGGGCAGGTGGCTATACCAGATCATCAAAAGTCGTTCGGGCACGACAAACACCAAAGGAATTGCACCTTTAGAGGATTTAAGGTCTCCTAGACCGGTTCAGGGAGGGTGTGAGTCCCCCGTTCCGTTCGTTTTGGGCTCACTACAGTTCAGGACTCAAATGTCACGGTTCTTAATCTGAACCAAAGAGTCAAATCCGGCAAATCGTTTTGAGAAAACAGATTTTTGAAAGAAGTGCCAAACATGGACTGCTTTGCCAGATACAGAGTCGCCACCTAAATATTTTATTTTTGGAAATTTAGGAAACCCTGACTCGTTTGCCTAAGGCCACGTGTCCGTCATCACCAAATTGCCTCGGCTCGGGAACTTGGGTACGATTGGGGAAGGTCACTTCGTGAGCACCCCCGCTCGCCCGATAAAGATCGGCCTCTACTAACCATGATATCGAGTTTTGAAAACTTATGTGCTCTTATTCCGGTTATTAGCCTAGATTTACTATGTGATGCGCACAGCATACAAGTATAGACCGGGTCGCCTGAATGGAACAAAACATTTCATTGTTTTGTTTGAAAGATGGTTTGCTACCCGCAAGTAGGCTTAAAATGCAGATTTTGCCACCCTCGGGTGGGCTTAGAAAAGATGGTTTTGCCACTATCTAGTGGGCTTAAAACTCACAGTCAATGCATTGTTCCAATCCAAATAACCCAACCTTCACCCACAGGCATTCAGGCAGTTATATCACATAAGCACATAGCCTCATGGTAAGCATGCTATCATGGCAGTCACTCACACACATGCAAGGATGCTAAAGCATAAAACTCACCGAGTACTCCAAGCCAAAACAGAAGCTAATTAGAAAATCCATGCATGATCCTAATTATACAGAAATGCCTAATGCAACACATGCAAAAATGCAACTATAGCAGGCTCGGCTATTCTAAACATGGCATATGAGATGCTACAGCTAACAAGTATTCAACTTGAAATTGAAATACAAATGCAGTTAGTATGATGCGCCGAGCCCGGTGCATGCAAAACAGATGAATGAATGCAAACATGCTATCATACTGTATGCTAATTGAAACATGCCCTAATCTAACCATCATAAGCTGGTAAATAAAAGGAAGAAAGACGTGGGGTTGGAAGACATACATCACACTCACGCACACTTATTACAACATTGCCCTCGCTCAGAGGGTCCGAAGAATAATATACAGTCCCGAATAAATACAGTCCGAATAAATACAAAACCCTAATTAATTAACAATTTAAACTAGGAAAGCAATAAATTGGCATGCAAGCAGGGACTGCCTCAGCTCTGATCCGGATGATGAATGATGCATTTCGGGTTGCTTGCGCGGAAATCCACTGCGATGCCCCAATTAGCCTCTGTTTGCAATTTGTCTTGGGAAGCGTGCCAAGCTCGGAAGGCTGCTGATTCTTGATTTGCTGCAACAAGAAGCAGGAAAGGGCATGGCAATGTATTTTCACATATGTATGCTTGACTACTCTTCAGGGAGCGTAGTCCTCGATCCTCGTGCCACCAATCACGCATATCGATGCATGATGGCCGAGGAGTCGATTTGCATGACTCAATATAGAATGAATGCACATATAAACACAACAAGACCGAGGCTCCATCATGGATAATCCGAAGTGTCGGCGACTGGGGAATTGAGACACGTTCCGTCACTCGGAGTACGAAACGTACCTCGTTTCCCGTGCTCGGGCTAACTCCTATCCCAAACACAATGCAATATGCATGACATGCATGAATGCAACTAATATACACCCTAACATGTACAATGCTTTGAAATGGCATACACGATGCACGAGGTAACATGGCATACACAATGCGCTAACATACAACCTAACATATACAATGCTATGAAACGAAATGGCATACACAATGCATAATGGACTTACACCAACACAAGTGGACCTCAGCCACACTCACACAGGAGGCCATTAGGATGGAAATGAGACACTCGAGATGCGTGCACATATGCACGCAAACCGAGGACCGAACCTAAGGCACGAATGCCACTCTACCAAAGCATGGTAAGGCATGGAAATGATATGCAAACAAGCAAATTTCAGCACTAAAACATGATCCTAAAAACGCCCCGAACATGGCAACATGGCACCCGATGCACGAGATGAACCCCGAAACACAAGATTAGGCACATGAATGACTTATTATTACAAAGCATGCAATTTAATATGAAGTGTGAAGACAGAGTCAAGAAAGTCCCAAAACATGCATTCTTCCAGTTTAGATCAAGGCCAAAAGGTGCTAGCAAGATGGCTTAAATTAGCATGCAATTTTGACGGGCAAACATGGTTTACATGGCGGCATATATGAAGCACATGGAATCTCACTAAACCAGGAAAATCAGTGAACTAAACATGCCAAAATACACCCAAAATAACCATGGAAATGCAGCATGCACAAATGAGGAGTTCCTTTAGAGGGCATACAAAGGGATTCTTAATCACATACAATATAGACATGTGGCAGCCCCAAATCAACTTTTAAAAAAAAATATGGTAGTCCCAAAACTCAACAAATTGACCCTAGAATGTGACTAGAAGCATGCAAGATGGGGTTGCTTCGAAAGCCAAAATGGCCATCAAACAAGTCAAGGTGAGAGGGGTCACCCCCTCTAATTTGGAGGCTCAAAACGGCAGCAAGCCACTAAAAATCCACTGGATTTCAGTGGCTAGAGGCCAATGAAGCATGCAACAAGGCTAGGATGCAAAGCTCAAAATGGGAGGCAACCAAGCATACAAGATAGCATATGACTTCAAAAAAAAATGGAACCTTAATAAAATGAAGACGATGTTAAAAAAGCCTTTTCCAGTTTATAACAAGTCTCAAAATGATCACAAATAAGGCTTAATCTATCATGCAAAAAAAGCCCTAAAAGAGATAATAGAGGTAAGAGGCAGCAGCTGCCCCAAATGGCAAAGATCCCTTCAAAAAAGTTGAAGAGGGGGCTCAAACATGGCACTTTACAGTTTACATCAAGCCACGAAAACAAGCACAAGTGAGGCTAAACTATTATGCAAGAAAAGGCCAAAAGAGATAAAGAAGCAAGTGATAGCTGCTGGTCTCAAACAGATGAGAGCCCTTCAACAATGTTTGAATAGGGGCTCAAAAAAAAGCCACTTTACAGTTTATGACCAAGTCTAAAACAGCTCACTAATAAGCCTAAAATACTATGCAAAAAATAGGCCTAAAAGAGGGTTTAAACACAA
>JAPPVO010007608.1:0-31581 GCA_030407325.1 Camellia japonica | reverse complement strand
TATAGTTAGTGCTTTAGGTTAATGCTCCATCATGTTTAGTGGTAATATATCATATAGTTAGTGCTTTAGGTTAATGCTCCATCATGTTTAGTGCTCATGTTTAGTGCTCCATTAGTTTGATTGCTCCATTCCATTTCTCTCTCTATAAAAGAGAGCCCATGTAAGAACATTGTATATATCAATAATACATTAAATTTTCCTACAAATCTCATTATCCTCCAACCTCTCCAAAATCTTGCGCCTTTGTGTGTAATGTGATTGGTTTGGTTGGAGCGTAATCGTCGGGCTTTTCAAGGGTTTACGGTTTCATTTCCTCTTTTGAAGAATATGTTTTGGTGGTATTGTATAGTTGGGGTGTTGGGGAGAGTGGTGCCGGATTTGTTTTCTTTTATGAAGTTTATTGATTCTTTATGTGTCTAGATGTAGGTTTGGTGACCCTGTTTGTTTTGTTAGCATCATCTTGATGCTGTGTTTCTAAATTTACTCTTTATTTATTAAAAAAAAAAAAAATTTGCCCCCAGCCCCACATCTGATGATCTATCATTGTGTCCACTCCCATCTCTCCAGTAAGCTCTCCAGACCACTGGCATTGTTTGCATAGCCACAAGTTATTGCTACTCTATTGACACCCTGCCCTCTCTAGAATGCACCTTTGTCTAAACCATGACATACATTGGTGCAGTCCATGAGGAGATATACTTTGGTGCAGTCTATGTTGAGTTGCATGCCTATGTATTTCTTTCTTTTCTTTGTTTAAGATCCTGGTTAGGATTGCCGAAAAGATTGAGAAGTTAATGAGGGATTTCTTGTGAAAAGGATGTGATGAGGGGTTTAGGTTTTATTTAGTTAAATGGAAGGTTGACCTAGAAATAAGGGGGGTCTTGCTATTGGAAATGTTGTTACAAGAAACATTGCTCTCTTAAGCAAGTGGTTTTGGAGATTTCCACTCGAAAGCGATTCGTTGTGGCACTCCATCATTAAAAGCAAGTATGATGTTCAGGCCAATGGTATAGATTCTATTGTGGTTAATAGAGGCAAATGTCGATCACCATAGAAATCTATTTCTTGTTTACTACCTATCGTGTCTTCATTCTTGTCTTTGAAAGTGGTAAATGGGTAAAGTATTCGATTTTGGGAGGATGGGTGCGTGGGGGAGTCTTCTTCAATAGAGTCTTTCCACTCCTGTATCAATTGGTTCGAGTTCGGAATGTTTCAATTGCGTCAGTGGCATGTTCTAACCTAGCACCAATTTCTTGAAACTTCAATTTCATCATGAATCTTAATAATAGGGAGTCACTTGAGTTGGTTTTTTTGTTGTCTTTGCTTGACCTCAAAGGAAGGATAGGAGGGTATGGAACATCAATTCGTCAGAAGTCTTCTCATGTAAATCTATGTTTGACTGAATTATAGATGTACTTCTATTCTTTTATTTCCTTTCCACAAAAAATTTGGTAAGCGGTTGTTCCTTATAAAGTGAAATTCTTCATGTGGCCCTTAGTTCATGGAAGTGTCATGACCATTGATATGCTCCAAAGGAGAAGGCCCAATCATGCTATTAGTCCTCAATGGTGTATAATGTGTAAGAAGGATGCAGAATCGGCGGACCACTTATTTCTACACTGCCCGATGGCCTTTGCACTTTGGTAGCGACTCTTTGGTTTGTGTGATGTACAGTAGGTTACTCCACGGGAGTGCATGCCCATATTGCTAGTTTTCTATGGAGGGTTTGGAAAAAATAGGAAGGCCAAAACATTTTGGTCTTGTATTGTTTTTGCGATTTTTAGGATCATTTGGTTGAAAAAAATGATAGGATTTTTAACAAGAAGGAAGCAACAGAGGAAGCTTAGGGCGAGACATTTGGCATCAGTTTGGGCTTGTGTGTCTCCCCCTTTCAAGGACATACCCTTGTTTTTGATCTCTAGGGATTGGGCTGCTGTTTTCCATACTTAGTGGTGGTCGTTATATGTCGTAGTTTTGTTTTTTTGGTCTTTAGCATTGTATTTTCTGACTTTGTAGGAGTACTTCTTGTCCTCCCTTTGTTTTCATCTTTGTTTCAGTTATTTTGTTGCTGCTCAAAAATAAATAATTAAATAAATAATTGTTACATTACATTTTCCTGTCATGAAAACTTTGACAAGCAAACGAACTATGATTCAGTGAATTCTTTTACATTTATTTGATCTTCTTCATTTATAATGACCACACTGAAACCCTAAGAGAAATATATATATATATCATGCTGGTACTTATTTTCTGATATTCAGTGCATCTATTGTTTCAAGCTCACATCTCTAAAAACCTTGTCTGATACCATTTATAACTTTTCCACACCTAACTCTACATTATAATTCAAATGTACACAAACTTATTCATTGTTTAAGTGTTTTCCCCCACACCAAGAAGAATTCTTTTCTTTTTTTAATTATTTTTTCCTTACTAATATAATTGTCGCAAAAAAGTACACATAGCAAATTCACAAAGCTACAGCATGCCATCTATGGAAAGCAGCTTCACAAAGATGGAACACAAATTAATTTTTAATCTAAATAATATAAATAACTCAATACTTACAATTGGGATATGCTCCAGTTCACCAGTAATATCATACAGAAAGCAGAATCACAAAACCAGAACTTGTCCGACTAGAAGTATAGAGATTACCTTATACCAAGAGCATCACAAGATCGCAATTTGGTATCAGCATTTGGCTTTTGCGTGTCTCTTTTCATATCTTGTTCGCCATTTATGGCTCTATTAGTAATACCTACTCCAATTGATCTTTTCCTTTTCATTTTTTTCTCCCATCCTTCACCCGCAGGCAATCTCCGAATCTTTTCTTCAATCTGAATATCCCCCGCACAACCAGCCTTAAGCACTTCTCTATCCTTTTCCATGAAAATCTGCTGCTTCAAGACAACAGATGATTGACCATCTGCCTGGAAGATTTCCAATTTGAATTAGATTATAATCAAATTGAACAAAATTTCAAGCAATGACTGCTTATTAAGGATAACCGGTAACGTAAGACATAGACTGCAGATAGTAAGTGTTCCATTTAGAGATAGACTGAAAAAAAGCTGTTCCTATAAAAACTATCCCCGCCAATTATGGCAGCAAGGACTTGAAACAGAAGAATTGTCCAATACATCACTGGAATGCACAACCTCTAACTTTTCAATTCAAAATCCTGGAAAGTGGAATCCATTCCTAATGATCTCAAAGACGAATGAATATAAATGGAGAACAAAGACAGCCTGAATCAAATTAAACAATAACACTAACAAGTAACAAGAATGGGATATCCCCTTTGAAACAAGAGATGAATGCTAAAAGGCACTAGTAGAGATCAGATCTGAAAGTTTATTCTCAAATACCATTGAAGTTCGAATGCGCTTCTTAAGCCCAAGCCCAGTGGTCCGAGTTGTTTTATCCTCAAATCTTTGAGTTGCATGATCATTAGGATTTCGAAGAATTTGACTTCCCACCTTTGACACACTTGCTCCACCTGAACTTTCGTTTGATAAGAGATCATTCCTCTGTCGCTTTTTTGAGCTTATTAAAGCTTTCCTATACTTATCCAGTTTAGATATGGATTCACCCAACATTTTTGCTCTATCCCTGCTTGAAAATCATCAAATCTTTGATAGTTATAAAACTAAACTAGCTATGCTCCAAGAGGCTAAACGAGTAACCAAATCCAAATCTTCCCCTTTCAATACGAAACAAATTAATTCCATTACACAATTATTAATATCAGCTATGAACTCACAATAACAAAAACAAAAACAACAAATGGTTGATTCTTTTTTCCCTTCATGTCAGTTGATTGGCAAAAGCAAAACCATTGTCATGACTTTCCAAAACATAGATGACATTTTCAACAAGAAATGAATTAATTACAAAAATATTTTCAAATATGAACTCCCAACAACAACAACAACAACAAATGTTTGTTTGTTTTTTTTCCTTCAGGTCAGCTGGTTAGCAAAAGTAACTCAATTTTCGTGAATTTCCAAAACATGGTAAACAAAAAGACAAAATTAGAGGGAAATACCATTTCCTTTCAACAATAAATGAATTAACTATAAACTCACAACAACAACAACAGCAACAAATGGTTGATTCTTTTTTCCATTCAGCATTTTTTTGAATTTCCAAAACAAGGCAAATTATAGAGAAACACCATTTCCTTTCAACAAAAATGAGACAAATATTTTCAACTATGAACTCACAACAACAACAACAAACAAATGGTTGATTCTTTTCTCCCTTCAAATCAGCTGATTAGCAAAAGTAAAACCCTTTTCATGAATTTCCAAAACATGGTAAACAAATAGACAAAAACACCATTTCCATTCACACCATAAACCATGAAACACATTATTGTGAAAACATCTATCTATTTTGCAATTAGGGAATTAATTCACAGTTTCAACAAACTGAGTAAGTAATAGAATCAATCACCTGGCCTTTCTAGAAGCATCTTGAACACTATCCTTGAAATTCTTCAGTTCCTCAGTGGCCACAGGAGGGTGATTCTTCAAACAACAGTCCTCCAAAGCATTATTACCAGTCCCAATAGAAACACCAAGAACCCTCCTAAGCTCTCCAGATCGAGTGTATTTCTGGTTGCTCAGAGTAATCGGTTCCAATGGCAGACACTGTGGAATCGGAGGCAAATCGGAATTGATTCCACAACTCAACATTCTGATTCTAACAACAACAGTCTCAATCACTACTACTACAAGTCAAAATTGTATAGCAAAAATGAAGCACAGTGAGAGATTGATGATGATGATGTTGTTGATGATGATTGACCCCAAATGTATTGTTCCAATCGTGGAAGCCATTAATGTGAAAACTAGGGCCACTTCGAGTGTGTACAGTGGCTTTGAGAGACGCGTACAAACACGAGACACACCATTGAACTGTGACGTCATCATGAGTACGTACCATCATGAATAGTCTGAATTTGATGAATAAGATAACAACACCAAGCTCTACCGACTCTGAGTTATTTTGAAAATATAGTTAAAAGTTTTTTTTTTAATTAAAAAAAAAAAAAAGAAGAAGAAGAGGAGGAAAAAGTGAGTTAAAAGTTGAGAAATAATTTTTAACCTATTTTTTAGACTTTTGTCTAGATTATTTTGAAAAAATGGTTAAAAGTTATATTTTATTTTTTAATTTATTTTAAATTATATTATTTTTTATATGTTTTTTTAAAGTTAAAAAAAAATTAATTTTTAACTATTTTTTCAAAATAATTTCAGTCTGAATGATTTTTTTGATAAATTACAAACATACCTACGAGGTTTACTTAAATTACAAATTACTCCATATGATTCTATAAATTACATTATGTACTTTAAGGTTTTTAATTTCATAACAAATATATCATTTATTAATAAATCATCAAATTAATTAACAGTTTTAATAATGTTAAAATTTTATTTCAATTAATAATTCAGTAATTTTATTATTGTATAGGTAACAATTAGAAATTTCACTTTTTCAATTAATTCTGTTAAATAAAAAATTCTGACATGAAGATATTTGTAATTTTCTAAATCACAAGAATAATTCGTATTTTAAGTAAATCTCAGAGGGTATATTTGTAATTTACCCTCACTTTTTTTTTTTATCTAAAATGAATCTCCCAGGTATGATTCGGGTGAATTGAGACCAAACAAATTTGATAGATAAATTATTAACTTCGTTTAGGTTGTGAGTTGGTTTTTTTAGTTTTTTAATTATTTTAATTTAGGGTTAAAAAGTTTTACTTAGAATAGATTTTTTGGTTTTTTTTTTTAACTTTCGTGAGAGAAAAAATGAAAGGATTATGGTTTGGATGAGACATTTTATCTTATTGATTTTTTAACTTATTTTATCTTTTTTGTGACTATTTTAGCCCAAATAACCTATGCCAAACATAGCTTAAGGGATTATATTTGAAATGATTTAAATAAGTATATTTTTTGACTAAATATTTTATGGATAAATCATTAATCATAAAATTAGGGGATTATTTGGAATAATTTAAATAAGTATATTTTTATTTTTTAATAAAAGATAGGCAACAAATTGAGAGATGATATGACTTAAATAAATGCACTTATTTAAAAAATGTTAATTAAATTCTAAATTAAAAACAATTTTTTTACTTTTTAATTCGCATTGGTTGTGGTGAATTTTTTAATTTTTTTATTAATTTTCTTTAATTTTTAAATTTACATAATCTAGATACATTTAGAAATTATTAAACTTGTACAACTTTTTTTTTTTTTTAAATGAATATAATAAAATATAAAAATATACTAAATTTTTGTATTTTTTGTATTCAATGAATTCTTTTAGAAATTTTGCATAATTTTTATACTTTTTAAGTATATCTATATTAAATGATTTAAAAACAAAAAAAAAAAAATATGAAAAAATATTAAAATAATAAAATATGAATTGATAATTTCAAAATTTTATTTTTGAAAATTCCAAATCAAGCAGGATAGATTTGGAAGATTTTCCATTAATTTTTCAACTAATGCTTGTTGAAACAAAAAACAAATTAAAATTTTTTTTTTTTTTTAAAAGAAAAAATAAAAAGAAACAAAAAGAAAGCCCTAAAAACACCAATGCATACAATCTAAATTTCCCAACATACCCAGAAACCCACGAACCTCCCCAATAGCAAGTAATTTAGCAATACCAATTGTTGTTGATTTCAATTATCGAATTACAAAAGTGTTTCAAACTTTCAATTGTTGTGTTTTCCTCAATTCACACATAATCATCATTTGCATCTACTTCCACTCTATATGAGAGCATTATAATTGCTGAAGTCATCTTTTGAAGTGGAGACAATCTTGACATGGGTAAGCCCATTTAGATTACAGCCCACCATTTAGGGCTCAATACATAACTCAAATACTAAAGCCCAGCATTGCTGAAGCCTCACGTAGCAATACGAACCAATGACATCAAGACACCTGACAAGAGAAGGGCAAGCCACATAAACAAACAAAGATCTGCAAAATTATTACCGCTGCACATCGCCATTAATGAAGCCCCTTACAGCATTTATTGCAATAACCCCTCTCCGTCGGGACAAAACGCCTTTACCATGAACAAGGTAAGCTAGAGCATAGACTTTCGGCTAATGTGACAGGTCAGAAGGGACAACGAATGATTACCAAAGGATATAAGCAGACGTCGAAGACAAGAAAAATGTTAAGCTTTCTATCTCTAATCCATCTCTACATATCACCTCTCTCTTTCTAACTTCCTCGTCAAAGGGTTCGCTAGGACTCCTCGTTCCTCGTTCCCCGTTGAACTCTTGTGCAGGTTCCTCCGCGGGCTTGGTCATTCGAGCAAACTTGAGGAGCGTGGATCAGTCCGACCCGTTCCACCTAGAACAAACTGTATCATCAGTTGGCGCCGTCGTGGGAAAGTTTTTGTTCTGCGCGCCAATTGTGCTCATTGTTGCCGGAGACCCTCTCCTCATAACCCCTCCTACCACTGTGAAGGTGGATGGTCACAACTAGATCAATGGCTTCTTACCCCAATGTTGCCGATCATCAAGCCGAACCCTCCCAATCCAAACAACCCACCACAGTATTCACCGAGCTCACTAACAGCATTAACCGCCTGGCCAGCAAAAACCAAGCCCTGATTAATGCTCTACTCCAAAGAAACCTTCCTATAGTTCTCCTCCACCACCTCCAGATATCCCACCCAACCAGAGCGAGCCCCGAGCCATACTATCCAGCAGCCTAATCTACCCAACTTGAAAGGCTTGCAACCCCCCTCCCCAGGTATAAACCTGCCACCCCGGGGCCTACATCCATCGATCCCGACACCAACCCCTAAAGAGAAGCCAGCAGCGTCAGCACCCGCCTATCTTCCGTGTCGGTGACAATATTCCTCTCTGGGACGCAGAACTCCAAGCCATGAAGCTCCAACTCCAAGGGGTCATGCAGAGAACATACAACATAAAACCATCTACCACAGTCAACTCCCCATTTGTTGCCTCCATCAGGGACAAACCTCTACCTCCTAGTTCAAAATGCACACGATCGACTCTTTTTGACGGTACAACGGACCCAGTCGATCACTTGGAGACCTACAGAACCCTGAATGATCTTCCATGCATTCCCTGATGAAATCATGTGTCGGGCTTTCCCCGTGACACTCAAGGGTCGGCTCGACTCTGGTTTAGTCAACTGCTCCCAGACTCTACCTCCACTTTCCTAGCACCTCAGTGACTCCTCTTCTAGCCATTTCATTGGAGCCCAGACCAGTGGCATCCGGCAACCCAGCTCCTCAACATCTGTCAGACTGAGGGGGAGATGCTGCGCCAGCTTTGTCACCCGCTTCAACACCGAAGCTCCTGCAAGTGGCGGAAAACGATGACAAGATCATCCTCACGGTATTCATGGCCGGCTTATGATCATCTGATTTTCTTTTCTCCCTCTCAAAAAACCCCCCGACCTCCATGGCAACCCTTCTTTCCAAAGCCCAAAAATACATGAACGTAGAAGATTCCCTAGCTACTCGCTAAGACCGTACAGCCAAAAACCCAACCCCAGAGAGAAGAGAAAGAACTTAGACACCGAAAACACCCAGTACAATAACCAAACACCTCAGTACACCGACCGACCCTCCAAAGCCAACCGGTCAGCCAACCCGACCGCCCGGCCGATTCGAACGGTACACACCCCTTAATTCCCCCATGGAACAAGTCCTCAATCAGATCCAACGAGACTACCCCCTGAAATGGCCCCAACTATCTCGGTCTCCTTCTAATCGGCGAGACCAGCCTAAATATTGCCGTTTTCACCAGGACCACGTCATAATACTGAGGAGTGTGTTAACCTCAAAGATCAAGTCGAGGGCTTGATACGTCAAGGACGTCTCAGTCAGTTCACGGACACCCGCCCTCAGCAAAGGCAAAGGACCGAACCAATCAGAAACAACTGCCGGCGTACTCCTCCCCGGCAACCAGCACAACCTAACCCTGGCCATGATCGCCTTCCACAGCAACCCCGAGCACAAGGTAACCCCGCCCCTCCTGTCGGAGAAATCAGAGTCATAGCCGGCGGGCTTGCTTGTGGAGGTCCATTCCGCTCGGCTCAACGGGCAGAACTCAGAAAGATAAGACAGGGCTCAGACAAAGAAGTTGCCACATTAGACCACTCTCCCAAACAGCCCAAGCATTGGATGGAGCCCATCACCTTTACGGAAGCCGACTGCACTGGCATCCGTTACCTCCATGATAACCCCCTCGTCATTTCTGCCCTCCTCTCCAATTACACAGTCAGACGGGTTCTCGTCGACAATGGCAGTTCTTCAGACATCATCTTCCTAAATGCCTTCCGTCAGCTCCAGATCGGGGAAGAAAGTCTGTCTCCTCTCCAAACCCCGTTGGTCGGTTTCACTGGAGACCGGGTGACCTCCATCGACTCCATCGATCTTCCCATCACCATCGGAGAATATCTACGGCAGACCACCAAGTTGCTTACTTTCCTGGTCGTCGATTGTCCCTCCGCCTACAACATCATCCTCGACCGCACCGCCCTAAATGCTTTCCAAGCTATTACATCCACTTTCTATCTTGCCGTCAAGTTCCCCACTGATCTTGAGGTCGGCACGGTCAAAGGAGAGCAGACCATGGCCAGGGAATGCCGTGTTGCCTCACTTAAAGAGGTCAAGCTCAAGGAGGCCATGATCATTGAAGGACTCGACGTCAAAGACGAAGACGAGCTGGTTAGAGGGAACCAGTTGAAAAGCTTGTCGAGGTCCTCATCGATCCCACCAACCCGGCAAAAACTGCCAAGATCGGCAGCCAACTATCCTCCAGGCCAAGGCCGACCTCACCGCCCTCCTGATTGAGCACAACGACGTATTTGCCTGGACCCACTTCGACATGCCAGGTATTGACCCCTCCTTCATCACCCACCGTCTCAGCATTGAGCCTCATTTCCAATCCATCCGCCAGAAGCAGCGCATCTTTCACCCGGAG
Source organism: Camellia japonica (assembly GCA_030407325.1). NCBI lineage: Eukaryota > Viridiplantae > Streptophyta > Magnoliopsida > Ericales > Theaceae > Camellia > Camellia japonica. Next base: position 21,566 of record JAPPVO010007608.1, on the reverse strand, counting down.
CGCAATAACCTTATTGCTTCTGAAGTAGATAAGCTCCTTGAGGCACAGTTTATCACAAATGTGGACTACCCCAGATGGCTGTCAAATGTGGTTCTGGTTTGCAAAAATAATGGTAAATGGCGACTCTGTGTCGACTACTCCGACCTCAACCGAGCTTGCCCCAAAGACAGCTATCCTCTTCCTCGCATAGATCTACTGGTTGACACCACGGCCGGCTGCCAAATGCTCAGTTTCATGGATGCCTTCTCTGGATACAACCAAATTCTGATGCACCCGTCTGACCAAAAACACACCTCCTTCATCACCGACCGAGGCACCTACCATTACCGTGTGATGCCATTTGGGTTGAAAAATGATGGAGCCACTTACCAACGGTTGGTCAATGCCGTCTTTCATCACCAGATAGGCCAGAACATAGAAGTATATGTCGACGACATGCTAGTCAAAAGCAAGCTCTTAACTAATCATCTGGCCGACCTGCGAGAGACCTTCACTACCCTACGAAAGCATCAAATGAAGCTCAATCCGGAGAAATGCGCCTTCGGCGTAGGATCTAGAAAGTTCTTGGGTTTCATGGTCAGTCAGCGGGGCATCGAAACTAACCCAGAAAAGATCAAGGCCTTAATTGAAATACAGTCACCCAGAACGGTTAAGGAGGTTCAAAGGCTTACTGGCTGAGTGGCCGCCCTCAACCGCTTCATTTCCCGCGTAACAGACAAGTGCCTCCCTTTCTTCAAAGTTCTTCGGCAAACTTTTGAGTGGACGACAGAGTTCGAAAAAGCCTTTCAGCAATTGAAACAATGCATGGCCAACCTCCCCTACTTTCTCAGGCAATCACTGGCGAACCTCTCTTCTTCTATTTAGCCGTATCAAACACCGCAGTCAGTGCAGCACTCATCAAGGAAGACAGCTCTGTCCAGCGACTGGTCTACTACATCAGTTGGGCTCTCAAAGGAGCGGAACAGAACTACCCGTTGTTAGAAAAAATGTCCTTGGCCTTGGTCACCGCCTCCAGACGACTCCGTCCTTACTTCCAAGCCCATTCCATAGAGGTCCTCACTGACCAACCATTGAAGAAGATAATGCAACAACCAGAACTTTCCGGCAAACTTATGTAATGGTCGGTCGAGCTCAGCCAATTTGACATCTCTTATTGGCCTCGAACGGCGATTAAAGGGCAGGCTGTTGCTGATTTCATCCTAGAATTCACTGATCCCACTCCGACCACAGCTCATCCGCCCTTACCACCCCCCTACCACCGAGCCGGAGACCCCCACTCTTGGACCCATTAATGTCAACGGATCATCCCGCAAAGAAGGCAGTGGGGCTGGTCTCATCCTCACTGCCCCAGAGGGGAGTTATTTCAAATGTGCTCTCCGCTTCTTGTTCGACGCAAGCAATAATGAAGCTGAATATGAGGCATTGATTGCAAGTCTTCGCCTCGCCAGAGACATTGGTGTCAGCCATATCCAAGTGTTCAGCGATTCCCAGCTCATTGTCGGACAAATCACGGGGGAATTCGATGCCAATGATGACACAATGCGGGCTTATAGGGATATTGCACTCCCTCTTGCTCGCCTCTTTAATAATTTCCACATCAAGCACATCCCTCTGTGACAACCCTCACCACTATTTACTGATAATACCACTGATTACTGCTAAACTGTGACTGAACATGATTAAATAACTGATTTGACTGACATTCTGAACTGATTGATTGAGTGTATTAGTTTAAACGCATTTCTATCTGTTTGACTATTAATTGATCTGTTCATGTTTTAAGTTCGAACTGTAAATTGAAGGCCTTATCGGCGGCCAAATCTGAAATTAATTAGTGTTTTATGCTAAATAGAATTTATGTGATTTTATGGTAGATTTAATTTAAATTTGATTTGGTATGACTATGTTAGATTAAGTAAAACTAAATTACATTAGTTGGCTTATTTACCAAAATGCCATAGAAGTGGGCCACTTTGTTAAGTCTTGTTAGAGCTTATGTGTTGCATCATTTTGTTCATTCTTGAGACCAAAACCGATTAAGAGAGGGAGAGTAGGAGGAAAGACTCGAGTTCATCAAATTGGCTTGGAGAATTAGAAGAGTTTGAGGATAATTACACAAATTGAGCTTCCATTCTTGAAATTGAGGACCTAAGGTAGGAGAACCATCTTCTTGAACTTGTATTTAAGTTGTATCTTGCATGTTTCATGGAAGTTTGGTGATTAGAGTCTAGAATTGGTTCAAAATGTTGAATTGAAGCTTAAATCATGCATGCATGTACATGTTCTAGCATTTTAAGGTTGTTTTCATGGAAATTGCTACATGCATGTCCATATCTTGATTATAGTTCATGAATTCATCATGTTTTTGGAAGTTTTGACTCATTTGATTACGTATTGGAAGCTTTGATTTCAATTGAACACATGCATGTTACATACTTTATGTTCTTGAAGTTTATTTGAAATTGTGTTTAATTGACTCACCTTTGGGCTTTGATTTTGCAATTGATCTTCAAAACATGTCATATTATGAGTTTTAAAGTGTTTTCCAGAAAATTGCCCCAAAGGAATCGAATTTGATGCTTTAAATGTTGAATTTGAGCTTGGAGGTTCAATCTAGAAATTCCAAATTTTGGAACCACGCTCGAGCGTAGGTGTACAACCCTCGTATTGATTACCGATAAACCACTGAATTATATACTGATTGCTGCTAAATTGAATTGATAATGACTGATGATTGAATTAACTGAAGTACCGAATAAACTGATTGAAATCGAAACTGAAATTGAACAAGTTTATTTGTTGTATTGCATATTGCATCTGTTGGATTTATCGATTATCTGTTTGTGTTTATGTGTTTAAACTGCTAATTGAAGGCCTTATCGGCGGCCGAATTGAAAACCGTTTAGTGTTCCATAATCAGTAGAATATTTGTGATTTTATGGTATACTTATCTAAAATGTGCTTAGGTATGATTAAACTAGATTAAATAAAGCCAATTTAAGAGTTTGCCTAAATTACAACTTTGCCACCCTTAGTGGGCCATTTAGAATGTTATTTTGAGCCTTATTGCATGTTGATCAAACAATTCATCAGCCACACTCCCTTGTTTTTGCCGACCTTAAGAGAGAGAGAGTAAGAGGAATAGAGTAATTCTTCTCATTTTGCTTGGCATTGCTTGGGAATGGAAGGATTGAAGCATAGATTTGCATACTTGAGCTTGTATTCTCCTAATTGAAGACTTGAGGTAGAGATTGTACCTTCTTGTTCATGCATTCAAGTCATATGTAGCATGGTTCATGGAAGGTTAGAGATTAAAGGCATGAATTAGTTTAATTTGTGGGATTGAAGCCCATTTCATGCATGCATGCTAGTGTTGATGCATTTTAAGTTGATTTCATGGCATATTGTTAACATGCAAGCTCATATTCATGTATAAGTCCATGTTTTCATCTTGTTTTGAAAGGAATGAGCTCATTTGAGCAAGCTTTGCAGCTTTAAATGGATTTAAGGTCATGCATGTCATGTTGAATGTTGTTCATGCATGTTCTTGAAAAATTGGTTTGGAATGAGCTTGATTTAAACTCCCCTTGGGCTTTGATTTTACAAATTGAGCTTGGAATCAAGTAACATTATGTGTTTTAAAGAGTTTTCCAGAAATGGGCCCAAGAGGACCGATTTTTGGTGTTTGAAAAGTTGAGTTTTGAACTTGGAACACAAACCTGGATTTTCCAGATTTTTGCAGTCCGCTCGAGCGGGGAAATCATGCTCCCAGCACTTTCTTCGACTTGTTTTACATTCCGCTCGAGCGGAGAAATGCGCGCTCGAGCGGATAAATCATGCATCCAGTACTTTGCATTGTCTATCAGACCGCTCGAGCGGGGAAATATACGCTCGAGCGGAGGATTGTGTGTCACGCTCGAGCGGGGAAGTTGGAGCTCGAGCGGGGACCTTTGTTTGCTTGTCCGCTCGAGCGGGGAAACCTGCGCTCGAGCGGAACCCTGTTTCACCGAATTTCTGAAAATGTTTTCTAAGCACATCTTTGCATCCTCATTTCATTCTAGGCATCCTTAGGCCTAGTTTAAGACATCTTAGTGAGGATTTAGACGTAGAACCACACCGAGGAAATTTAGGGATTTAATTATCATCCTTCCCGACTGTGAAACTTAGTGTGTGTTCTATTTGTTAACTGTTTAGGGTTGGCTCTCGGGGACGCGCTCTAGCTGCTATTAGCCCAATCTCTGTGAGTAACAATTGTGTAAAGATATGTTCAAAATGACTACCTTTTGAATACTGAACTGAACTGTTTACTGAACTGGAATTATTTACTGAATGAATGTATGCCTTTATTTCTGAACTGTACTGTGGCATCTTAGCACTACTGTTACTGACTGTTACTGTTACAGAGATCTCTGTCGGTTCCCTTGTGAACCATACTGTTTACTGAATGACTGGCCATCATTACTGTTCGGTCTTTTGACTACTGTTACTTATTAGCTAATGGATGTACCACATATGATTGTTTATTGTACTGAACGACTGTAATACTGATTGAAATGAACTGTTTTCATTACTATAAGGACATTCATTCTAAACCTCTTTACGCTTTATGTTATTCACTGGGCTTTAGCTCACTGTTTATATATATATGTAGGTTCTCAGCAGCCAGACCAGAGCTAGGAGCGTGGGTTGTCCCAGTTTTGTCAGCCAGCCTGTGTGCCTCACCGTGAGGTTCCGTGTTGCCATGTTATGGCCTTGGGATTTTGTTTTGGGTTTTCCCATCGGTCTCCTCACTGTTTTGTATCATTGTATAGATTGAATGTTTGCTGTACTGTTATCGGGGGATTAGGTCCCCGTACCGAATGTTTGTACGTGATTGTATAGACTGTTTATGGACCGTACTGTTTGAACTGTATGAATGCATGAAAAATGTTTTTGGCATACAGATTTCCACAGCTCAATGGACACTAGTTACATACTGTATTGGCTTCCGCCAGGCCCTGAACTCTGTTATACTGTTTTATTGTTAAGCAGGCCTTCGGTAATCACGGATTACTGGCCGGTTACGGTGCTAAACCCATAGGGCCGGGTTTGGGTCGTGACAGTAGGACTTCACGCTCAAGCGTACACTCTGAGTACGTGCATCCCGCTCGAGCGTGGAAATTAACGCTCGAGTGTGAAATGCGTGTATCCAGTACTTTTCATATATTTACAGTCCGCTCGAACGAGGGAATGCACGCTCGAGCGAGGACTTGTGTCTCACGCTTGAGCGGAGGTCGAGCGCCCATCAAGCGTGAATTGCATGCATCCAGTAATTTTGCCTATGTTTGCAGTCCGCTCGAGCGGAGCTCCTTTATCTGCATGTCCGCTCGAGCGTAGAAAGCCACGCTCGAGCGTGGACCCCTGTTTTAGCAAATTTTGAAAAGTGTTTTAAAGTGCATCTTAGCATCCTCTTTCCATCCTAGGCATTCCTAGGGCATGTTTAAGGCATCTTAATGAGGATATTGATGTAGAACCACACTGAGACAAGTTAAGGACTAAGTTGTTGATTCCCAAGTGTGTAACTTAGTGTGTGTTCGTTCTGTAACTGTGTAGGGTTGGCATCCAAGGACGCTCATTAGCTACTTATAGCCTACTGCTCTGTGAGTAACAATGTTGTAAAGATATGTTCAATTATGAATATTTTCTGAATGATCAACTGTTCTGTTTACTGAAACGTTATTGCTTAATGAATGAATGATTGTCCTATTTGCAAACTGTATTCGTGGTATCCATAGCAATTTACTGTTACTGCTACTGTTACAGAGATCTCTGTCGGTTCCCATGTTGGAACCACTATTGTTTACTGTTATGATGGCCATCAACTGACTGTTCGGTCTCTTAAGACCTACTGTACTGTTTTGCTATTAGATATACCATTTATAACTGCTATAGTTTCTAAATGACTGATATGACTGTTTAATGACTGAAAGGACATTCATTCTTAACCTTTTTACACAACTGTTATTCACTGGGCTTTAGCTCACTGTTTATATATATATATATATATATATATGTAGGTGTTCAGGCACCGGATCGAGGCTAGGAGCGTCGGGTTAACTCCCTTTTTGTCAAGCCAACCATTGTGCCTCACTTCGAGGTCCCGAGTGTGTTCAAGCTAAGGCTGTTTTGGGGTGTTTTAGATTTTCCCTTTTTTTTTGCCTCTGTTCTGTAATAAATGTTTAGACTTGCATTGTACTGTTATGGTAGGGACTTTGTCCCCCACTTGAATGTCTGTATATGATGTGTATATGTATATACTGTTATGGTTTTGAATGTGTATATGTGCAGAAAAGTCTTTTTGCATATAGACTGTCACAGCTCATTGAACATCTTTTATTACTGTTTGGCTTCCGCCAGCCCCTGTACTCTGTATTATTGTCTTTACTGTTAAGTATGCCTTCGGTAATCACGGATTACTGGCCAGTTACGGTACTAAACCCATAGGGACGGGTTTGGGTCGTGACACCTCGGACGGAAAACTCCAAGGCAGATGAAATGGCTCAGTTGGCTTCGGCAGACCAGTCAGACCTCAGCCACGGTGTCCGCCTCGAGTACCTGGCCCACCCTGCCATTTCCCCAAACCAGCAGGAAGTCTACTTCCTCCAAAACAAACCTATTCCTTGGGCGGCCGACATCTCTCTATTTTCTGACAACGGGGGAACTGCCAGCCGACAAACAGCAGGTCGCCAAAATCAGGACCCGATCATCCAACTACATCCTTGTCAACGGCCTTTTGTGCAAACGTGGTTTTCCACGCCCATACCTCAGATGCCTCAATCCTGCTCAAGCAACCTATGTGATAAGGGAAATCCATGAGGGTATCTGTGGTAATCATTCGGGCGCCCGGTCCCTAGCCACAAAATACTTCGCACTGGTTATTTCTGGCCTACTCTCAATCAAGATGCGACTGACTTCGTGCTCAAATGTGATAAGTGCCAGCGTTTTGCCAACATCCCCCATGCTCTTCCTAAAGAATTGATCACACTTTGCAGTCCCTACCCATTCGCCAAATGGGGATCGACCTAGTTGGCCCATTGCCCACTGGCCTAGGCCAAACCAAATTCGCCATTGTTGCCATTGATTACTTCACTAAATGGGTGAAGGCAGAACCCCTTGCCACAATTACCGAGCGGAACACAACCAGATTTATCTGGCAGTCGATTGTATGCAGATTTGGCATCCCTCAAGCCATCGTCTCCGACAACAGCAAACAATTCGACAATGCCAAGTTTAGAAAATTCTGTGCAGAACTTCAAATCCAGTCATGTTTCTCTTCCCCAGGTCATCTCCAAGCCAATGGCCAAGTTGAGGTTACTAACCATTCTCTTCTTAAGATCATCAAAACTAAGCTAGAAGTTGCTAAGGGACTCTGGGCTGAGGAATTACCGAATGTACTCTGGGCCTACCACTAGAACCTCTACTGGGGAGACCCCTTTTCGCTTAACATACGGCGCTGAGGCGGTCATCCCAGTGGAAATCGGTCTGCCTACCCCAAGAATTCTACATCCGAATCCGGAACTAACTAAGGAGCTGCGCCGGGCAGACCTAGACTTAATCGAAGAGCTCCGAGAAACCACTGCTGTCAGACGGGCCTCATACCAACAGAAAATGAGAACACATTACAACCGCAAAGTCCGACCAAGGGAATTCGCCGTGGGGGACCTTGTTTTGCGCGAAGTAACCCTTGCCACCAAAAATCCGGCTGAGGGCAAATTGGCAGCCAAGTGGAAAGGACCTTATGTTGTCAAAGCCAGACCTCGTCCCGGCACTTACCGACTTTAGGACATGGAAGGCCGAGACCTCCCCCATCCGTGGGACACTGAACACTTGAAGCGATATTTTCAATAAATCCCTATTTTTGTATTGATCAGTTATTATATTTTCCTTTTTGGCAATCTACACACTTGGATGTTCTTCTTCTTCTCTCACATGATGTAAATTTTTGATCAAATGGACTACACTTTACACGACAACAATCTTATATCTCAATTATCTGTGTGGTACCTTAATAACGTTTTGATTGCAGCACTCAGTTACAAGCCTCAGCCAGACTGAGCACGACAAGCCTCAGCCAGACTGAGCATGAAGAGCTCAGCCAGACTGAGTCACTTAAAGCCTCAGCCAGACTGAGCACGACAAGCCTCAGCCAGACTGAGCATGAAGAGCTCAGCCAAACTGAGTCACTTAAAGCCTCAGCCAGACTGAGCACGACAAGCCTCAGCCAGACTGAGCATGAAGAGCTCAGCCAGACTGAGTCACTTAAAGCCTTAGCCAGACTGAGCACGACAAGCCTCAGCCAGACTGAGCATGAAGAGCTCAGCCAAACTAAGTCACTTAAAGTCTCAGCTAGGCTGAGCATGAAGAATTCAGCCAGACTGAGTTACTTGAAGAGACAGCCCGATCGAGTTAATCATGGCCCAACCCGAACTGAGCACGAATGAAGCGCTCGGCCAAGAACATTCTTGCAACTTCATGATTGTGGCATAGTTTCCATACTTAGTCAAATTCCAGTTTAACGTTTTCCAGGTCAGACTGGCTCCTTGCTGGGTCATGATTCATAACTTCACGTTTTTAACATTCTTACATTTTAAACTTCACTCTGCGTTGAGGTTTCCTTACATTTTAAACTTCACTCTGCATTGAGGTTTTCTTACATTTTAAACTTCACTCTACCTTGAGGTTTTCCTACATTTTAAATTTCACTCTGCGTTGAGGTTTTCTTACATTTTAAACTTCACAATAATTTATACACAAGCCCTGTGTAAGTCACCACTTTCATTCTTTACAGATCCTCAAACAATACAGACAATAGCATAAAAACACAAACACAACTCATAATTTTATTCATTCACAAACTTATACATAAGTCTATTACAGAAATTCCAAAAACAAAAAAAAAACAAAACAAAACAACCAAAACTCTGAGTACAAATTTTCTTTGCACTAATCATTCTTCTTCACTTGAGACGAGGTCTTTTTCTTTAACACCCTCATCTAAGGGGGTCTGAGCCACGTCGTCTTCGTCAATCTTTACACTGCTGAAGTCCAAGTCCGGGAACAGCTCTTCTGCTTTGCGTTTAAACATCTTCCAGCCGCTGTCCTAGAACTCAGCCATCTCGTGTTTATAGAAGTCCGACCGCTAGAAGCTTTAGATCACTTCTTCTTCACTCCTACTCCCAGCGGTCGCCCCCGATGGGCCAGCCCCCCAGACCTCTCCCTCGCCAAGTTGTTTGCGATCACGGCGTCGACAACCATCTGAAAGTCAACAGACCCCTTGAACTGCTCTACTGCTGCGACGCATAAGTCAGGGTATGCTGCCCTTTCAAAGGCTACCTTGGCCTTTTCTTCTTCAACTCCTTCTCCAACCCCGCCTTCTCTGTCGCTGCCCTAGCGCACTCATCTACCAGATCCTTCTCCAACCCCGCGATTTCAGATCTACTTCTTCATTTTCTTTGATCGACTGGGCGCGCAGATCCTCGTTACAAGTCATCACCTCATCCCACCATTCGTTGGCGATGGTGCAGGCGTTCTGGGCCTCTTCCAGCTTTTTCTGCTCGCCAACCAGCTGGAACTCGAGTGACACCACCTTGCGACGTTCGTCCTCCAGCTCCAACCTGGCCGCGAGCAGCTCAGCATGGGCACGATCGGCAACATTGCTCTGCACTATCGCCAACACCTCCATCTTCTTCGCCTTCTGAGCCTCCTCTAACCCCCTGGCACAAGCACTCCACGCAACCCTTCTCCAGCCTGCGCTCTCCTTCTTGAAATTTTCAAGCTGGACCTTCACCTGCCCAACTTTTCCCTCTCCTTCCTCACTTCACCCTTCGCCGCCGCCGCCTTGTTCAACAGGGCTCCTGCTAAGGCAGTCACTTCCATCTAGACAGAGCATAACCCCTTTAGCAGCTCAGCCTTTGTAAAACCAGCCACCAAGCGCACGGCGGCGTCTTCCACTACCCCCAAGAGGCGATCTGCAGCCATCCTGGCTTCTCTCCCTTCTCTTTCCACTCGCCCGGACACCGCTGGGACGTGGTAGAAGGCGGTCTTCAACCCAGCCCTCTCTCATTCTCCTTGGGGTACAAGACCCTTGTTAGGCTGTGGCTCTGCCCTCTGCTCAGCACCGATCGCCCCACTTGCCATTTGTTTTTCAGGACCAGTCGCCCAACTCTCTCCCCCCTTTGTTGCTTCCCCCAACCCCACTTCAAGGGTCTCCTCCGCCGTCACTTCCTTCCTCCTCTTCAGGGCTGGCCCCTCCTCCCTCTTCCTTACCCTTCTCTTCTTCTTCGCCACAGCCTCCACCTCCTTGTTGGCTCTTCCTTCAAAGGATCAATTGGGGGCGGTCGTGGCTCAAATTCACCCAGGTCCTTTTCCCCCAACGGTTTGGGGCGCGGTCGGATCCTCTCCCTCGTGATCGGCTTCGGCGGTCGGTCTGCTTGTGACTCTTTGAATTTACTGGCCTTGGCGAGAATGGTCCTATCCTCCGCCTCTTGTGCCTTCCTTCTCGCCTCTAATTCTGCCGGTTCCAGGTCTCCACCGGTAGGCGGAGGGCCCAACCCTGCGGCAAACAAGACTGACGGCTGAACGAGCTCGTCCCATTTGGTGCCCTCCTTCTCCCTCCACGCCTTCACCTTCTCCTCAGCTGCTGCCCCCAACTTTGGCTCCACAGACTTAGTGGGCACTCTCCACACCGTGCACACTCCAACTCCTCCGTTTGCGGACAGGTAGAACCACCGCGGCCTCCACCCCTTTATTGATGACGGCAACCTCGCCACCAGGCCCCTCCCTGCCGCCACCAGCAAAGTGACCCAAGTTTCTTGCTGCGCCGAGGCCTTGTAGCATGCAAAAAACTCGTCCACCGTCATATCCGCCCCCTCATTCGCCCTCGGCCACGCGCTTACATAGGCCAGTACAATCTTCCACGCGTTGGGCATTAGTTTTCCTGGCGCCACTTCCAATCGGTTTAGGACATCCACTACCACCTGCGGAAGCGGCAACCTCAACCCTCCCTTCAACGCCTCCTCGTAGAGGGCAAAATCCCTCGGTCAGGCGTCGGAAGGCCTCTCCTTCGTTGTCGGTTTAACTCTATTTCTGCGGGAATTTGGTATTTCTTACGTATACCCACCAACTCCTCCGTGGTAACGGTCGACTTGTCAACCTTCGTATGCCAGTGATCTGCCTCAACCTGGCTGATTGGCTGCACAGCCGCTTTCATTGTGGACGAACGAGGTCGCTCCACCGGCTCCCCCTCGCTTCCCACTCGCCTCTCCGTCCGGTATTGTTTTGCCAAATCCACCGCATCGTCGTCGCCCAATGGATCGACCCTCGCGACTGTTGCTTCTTCTTGGGCCATCCCTCTTGTGTGTTTGCGAATAACTTTAGATGCTGGTGCGAGATAGTCCACAAAATGTCGCAAAGGAGTATCACTTGACATAAAGGAGTTTAGACTGGGAATACTTTGCTTGTTTGCAAAGAGATACGTAAAACGGATAATACCAAAAGCCCAAGGCTTGCCTGTATTCCAAGGGTCACAATTAATTTTCGCCAGTTTGAAAATTTTCAAACAATCCACCAAAACTGTCCTTTCAACACCCTATAATGACCTATCGTTTCACTTCTTGCCAAAACGTATAACCTTCCCCACTATAGGATTCCGCCACATGTACGCCCACGATCCACTGCCCCTTTCCCCTACCCTATCTTTTCCACTTCAAATCACCACGTGCCCTGCCAACCCTCGAGCCCCGTGCATCACCACTTGGTCACCCTCCGCGGTCGGCCCTCCTCATGGTCGGCCCCTCTACTTAGTCACCATTCGCGGTCGGCCTTCCTCATGGTCGGTCCCTCCACTCGGCCACCCTTCGCGGTCGGCTCTCTTCAGGGTCGGTCCTTCCACTCAGCCACCCTTCGCGATCGGCGCTCCTCATGGTCGGTCCCTCCGCTCGGCCACCCTTCGCAGTCGGCCCTCCTCATGGTCGGTCCTTCTGCTCGGCCACCCTTCGCGGTCGGCTCTCCTCATGGTCGGTCACTCCTCTCGGTCGGCCTTCACCTTGCCGGCCTCTCACAACCCTCGTTTTCTTCATTATTCCCTTCGTTGGACTAAAGCTGCACTTGGGAATGGAGGACTACTGACATGGGTAAGCCCATTTAGATTACAACCTACCATTTAGGGCCCAATACATAACTCAAATACTAAAGCCCAGCATTGCTGAAGCCCCACGTAGCAATAAGAACCAATGACATCAAGACACCTGGCAAGAGAAAGGAAAGCCACATAAGCAGACAAAGATCTGCAAAATTATTGCCACTGCACATCGCCATTAATGAAGCCCCTTACAGCATTTATTGCGATAACCCCTCTCCGTCGGGACAGAACGCCTTCACCATGAACAAGGTAAGCTAGAGCATAGACTTTCGGCCAATGTGACAGGTCGGAAGGGACAACGAAATGATTACCAGAGGATATAAGTAGACGTCGAAGACAAGAAAAATGTTAAGTTTTCTATCTCTAGTCCATCTCTACATACCACCTCTCTTTCTAACTTACTCGTCGAAGGGTTCGCTGGGGGACTCCCCGTTCCTTGTTGAACTCTTGTGCAGGTTCCTCCGCGGGCTTGGTCATTCGGGCACAGGCTTGAGGAGGGTAGATCAGTCCGACTCGTTCCACCTGGAACAAACTGTATCATAAAATCTAATGGCATTCAAATTTTGTAGATACAGATAACGACGCATTTTAAAACGTCTCTAAAATGTTATAGGTAAATAAACTGGATTTGCCGCAAAATAATCCGCAAACAATCTATCATGACCCTTTATTCTATCATGTCGTATGTATTTATATCCCACAACAGAACCACATCTTTTTTTTATTGATGACTTGCTCTCAGAATCTGTATCATAGAAGCATTATTTGTCTCATAAAGACCCAGAATTGCAACAATTTTTTCATCATCACTTTCATCATCAGAGGATGAAAAATCAGTGAACAGATAAGAAGTTGAGCTAGTCATTATGCTCTGTTTTTCAGTTAGGGTTGGTTCCAGATACAACGTGATTTGTTGAATTTATATAGTATATGGTTTAATCTGTTTTATATCTATTTTTTGAGTGAAATAATTAATTGAGGCAAAAAGAAATGGAAAATATTTAATGAAGGGAAAATGAAATGGAAAGGAATTGAGGAAACCGAAATTGAAGCAAACATTGTTTGAGTTACTCTTACCGATCAACTAACCGGTCGTCCACTCGGATGACTTGTGTTTTGGTGACAGCTACAATTTCACCGTTGGAGTGGCTGATATCAGATATGGGATTTGGTCAAATTTTTACTCAGATTTTATGACAAATTTGATACATCGTTGGAGATGCCTTTACATGGTTTAAACATTAATATATTTTTAGCAAGAAAAAATTAGTTTTTGTCTAAGCTAATCTGATTTTTTTAGGTTAACTTTTTAAGCTTTGTACCTTGGATAAAAAGGCCAATCAATATTTTAAACACTCGTTTGACATAAATGGTTGGATTAAATAGTCAACAAAAAAAAAAAAAAATTTAAAAGTTAATAAGTCAAAATGTCACATCTAAATCATAATCATTTTATTTTTTCTCTCACAAAAGTAAAAAAAAAAACCAAAAACTCAATAACAAACGAGATTTTTTAATCTCAAACTAAAATAGTTAAAAAGCCAACTCACATCCAAATGAACCATAAGTAACTTTTGTCAAACAACTTCAACTTTTTCACATATTATTCAAAACAATATAAAAATATTTTTACAACTTATTCAAAGCATTATAAAATCTAAAAAGTTATAATCTTAAATTTAGTTTTCAAATTTTGTCAAAGGAACAAATGGACTTTTCTTAAGTGTGCAACCCTCAAGGTTGCACACTATATGCCACTTACACAAAAAGTGTAAGTGGTAGGTACAAACATAAAACAGGACGGAAAACAAAAAGGCGTAAGTGTAAGGCGTAAGTTGCACACCATAACAGGACCCGGAACAAATTATCCACGGACATGGGATGAGTCACAGTAGCGATCTGTTGTGAATTTGTGGAAGTTTTTTTTAAGTCTTTTTCGATGATTTGAACCGTTTATATTGTAAGATTCATTGAGTATATTATTCATACAAAAAATCAAGTTAACCAGAAATCCGTAACCCCATGATCAGATTCAAATTGTTTTATAAAAATTATCAAGATAATGTCACCATTTTTTTAAAAAAAAACATACGTGCTCTTATTATAAAGTTATAAATTTATAATCAATTTGATTTTTTGCATGAATGATCTATTTAACAAATCCTATAATATGAACGGTTCAAATCATCAAACAATACTCAGAAAAAACCTCTACAGACTCACAGTAGATCGCTGCTGTGACTTAACCACAGTAGAATCCCCAGATCCATTAACCTCATCACTAATTCTATTAAGCAAATTTTGAGCAAAGATTTTTAAAGAAAAGGCAATAGGATTTAAGGTCATGTTTGATTCAAAAGATTAATAGTGAAGTATTAATAATCTTATTAAATTAGTGTGGTAATCACTATCCAATTGGATTAATATCCATTGGATTAATAATCCCACCCCTACCCCATTACTAATAATCCTACAAATTTGTTGGATTAATTATCCATTGGATTAATTATCCTAAATCAAAATATTAAAACAAACATAGGATAATTAGGCCCACGGATTAATAATCCCAATCCCATCCTCTAATACACCCAATCAAACATGTCCTGAAAGTAAAATAAATTAACTTAAATTTCTTTTTAATTTTCCTTTTCTTTTTACCATTTCAAATTCAAGATTTACACAATCAGAAAACAATAAATGAGAAACGAAGACAATAACACAAATCATATTCCATTTATGGAAAAAGATTAGATTAAAAGAAAATCGAAAAAATAATTGGTTGAATTACAACAACTATTAGATTTCCAGACACAGCATATTCCATTTCAATACCATTAAGTAAATTCCAAAAAAATAATAATAATAATATTTTCAGTGTGTTTGGTTTGAGTTTTCTGGATTAAATTTTTTGAAAACTGAGTTTTTAGTTTTTCGTTTTGTTTTTAGTGAATATTTTTAAAATTTTAAACATTTTTTTTTATTTTTTGGATATATCTTACTTAGATGTATCTAAAAAGTAAAAAATTTGTGAAAAAAATCTTTTAAAAATTCACTAAATACATAAAAATACAAAAAGTGTATTAAATTCTCGTATTTTTTTTTTATATTTTTGGTATTTAGTGAATTTTTTTAAAAAAAATTTCATAAATTTTTTACTTTTTAGATATATTTATGGTAGATATCTAAAAATTAAAAAAAATACTTAAAATATTAAAAAAATTCATTAAAAACAAAAAAATATGAAAAATAAGAAAATAAAATTTTTGAAAACTGTTTTCAGAAAAACCAAACCAAACAATTCATCTCTTCAAGTTGACAGCTACTCTCTCCCCCTCCTCCTCAGCCGGCGCATAAATTCAGCCAGTTATCAAATTTTTCATGTAATATCCAAATAAAGAAAGGAAAAAAAAAAAAAACTTTGAAACTTTCTTGAACAAATTCAATGTAACACATGTTCTGTCAATTCTGTAATAGATATGAATTTACAAACAAGGTCATCAATCTGATGACAAAAGACATGAACAATTAACTGACTATTTTAGGTCTATACAATGGAGGATCTTCTCCAAGCAAAAGAGACCTTAAAATGCCTTCACATACAGCACTGTCGTACACAAGCAAGTGTCCACCATCGGGGACTTCATGGTACCGAACCCATGGAAGCTTTCTTGAAACAAATCTTTGTAATTGATAAGGCACAACCCTGTCTTCATAGCCTTGCCAGATGTGAACATTGCTTTCGTTTTTCGGGTATGGGTTTTTTAATTCCAATGGATCAAAGTCCCACTTGCTAAACGCCACGATGAAGTCATGCCGGAGGGAGTTGAAAACACCTCGCTGCTTCAACTTATCCTGCGAGGGAAAAGAAAAATGTATGTCACAATCATTTTTCATAGCGGATCAGCAAAGCGGAACACACACAGATATATATATATATACACATATACAAGCAACACGAATATCTCTGGTAATCAGTCTATTTCCAGCACCCTGGCTGGTTGGAGCGAGAAGTATGGGATATGTGGCTTTGTTAATCTAAACCTAACAGGATCTTTTCCTGTACCTCCCATGTTACAAATTGATACACCAAACGGTGAGACATGAAACACAAATAATAATAAAATAAGAATCTAAATCACACAAGAACACAAAAACAAATGCGGTTTCACCTCAAAATGGGCTACATCCAAGTTTGCTGTGTTTTCACTATGATCCGAAAGGTTACAAAACAATTCAGAGAGATGCAGCACTTCAACTATAAATCCATAGTATTAGGACAACATGGCAAAACTACATAAAATTC
This sequence comes from Camellia japonica, assembly GCA_030407325.1. Taxonomy (NCBI): domain Eukaryota; kingdom Viridiplantae; phylum Streptophyta; class Magnoliopsida; order Ericales; family Theaceae; genus Camellia; species Camellia japonica. The sequence continues at coordinate 5,085 of JAPPVO010007608.1, read as the reverse complement.
AAAAAATACCCGTACTCCAAAAAAGTTGGATCCATAGTCGAGGGGTTAATGTTTAGTACTTAACAAGATCCATGCTACCCAACATCCCGCTCTATTTAGTACTCATCAAGATCCACACTACCCAACATCCGCTCAATAAAGAATACTGGTTACTCATTCTCGCCATTTGTTATTGCCTCCACAATCATTTTGCATAGCAGATCAGCAAACTGATATATACCTTTTTAATTTGTTTAGTAGATTCAATCAATTGAGTATAGTGCTTAAGTTTCAAAGTCTTTAACATTCTTTGCACAAGGTTGAGCAAATTCATATGCTAACTAATGAACAGGTTGAGCGAATTCATATACCTGGTTTAGCAATTGATACCCTGGGGTAACCTTCAAGACCTCCATGTCTTTATTGCTGAAAAATGCAGGATTTCTATCGAGGACAGAAGAAGAAGGGAAAACTTTTTGAGTCAACCACCAATGTAGTAGTCTAGGCATATGGCGAGAAACCCAAAGTGTTCCCCGCGATAGATTCTTCCTGTAGTCATCCTTTATCAGATCCTCAGGAAGAGAAGGCCAGTTGTAATTGATCATCGGAACTACCAGAGCCACCCCTGCTAGCCTGCAAGAACAAAAGCAACAGGTGTTTTAGTGTAGACATGAATGGAAGCACAGAAGTGAAGCTAAAGGGCCTCCGAGTTGTGCTCATATGAGCTGTGCACCAAACAGCCCCGAAGTCTATAGTGAGTGTTGTCTTTGCCTGTGTGGTATACGTTTGAGGCAACTCCAGGTCGGGTAAGATCCAAGTGAGACTCCAATTACATAGAACTTGGGTCCTAATTGTAGCTGATCAGCAAGTTCTTGAATGTCGGATGCTTCACTTTTGACTGAGCCTTTGGATTTGGATCACTTTCTTCATACCCAGCTCGATCAAATAACAGAAGGTATACCCCCAACTCGTTCATTAGCTCCTGGAAATGGAAAGTAAATCATTGTAAGATTCGTTTTACTTCATCTTGTCATGGGCTTGGAATTGCTGTCTTGTGCCTTTTGTGTAATGTGAATTTTGCAGCATACTTTATCATAAATTCTTCAAACATCAAAGAAGGAAAGAAAGAAAAAAAAAAAAAAAAAAAAAACCCCATATCTACATTAGAAGTGAAACCAATGTAATATTGGGGCAATCTTCTTGTTTCTGAAGCACTTTGGAATTGTCCAGAAATTCCTGGATAACTTTCTCCATACCCAGCTAGAGTCGTGGAAACAACCTCCCAATCCAAGAAAAAAGAGTAAGGTTGCATATGTCTTGCCTAGACCCCCGCTTTACCGGGCCCCTCATGCATTGACTCGCCCTTTTAATGCGTATTACAAAAAAGGGAGCAAGAAATAAGAATTGCGTTGCACCATATATATGAAAGAGTATACAATAATGATGTATTCTGTGAATCAAGTACCATGGTCCAATAATAAAACATTCTGATTAGTTGAAATTTTGTGAAATATTCCTGTGAAAAGTTTAATTGATCTTAACAATAATTAATAAATACATTAAATTTGTCAAAGCATCGCAGAATCAATATTGTCCTTTCCCTTTCCTTTTGAACTACTAAGACATGAGATCTTGTAACATTCAGATTCAGATGCATTTTCTATGTAATTCCCCCAAAAAAATTACCGTTCACTAATAGGTTTCTCATTCTATTCTGAACTGATTTAGTGATTTTCCACACTGACCACCCATATAAATTTAAGCTATGTTTCTCAAGCTCCTTATATGAAATTCTAATATTGGAAATCTAAAAGACAATTTCAGATCAACAAAAGCAAAATTGAGGAAGAGGGTTTTTATCTGAGTACTTGGGATGCCATGAAATTCATTTCTTTGGAGCTGCCAAATCCATGAACAACAATGACTTTGTAGTTAGATTTGTTCTTGGGAACTCCTCTCTCTCTGTAAGCCAAGTACCTCCCATCACTGAGTTTGACCCTTGGTGGATCATCTGATGATGATGATGATGAAGAAGAAGATGATGAAGATGATGATGAAGAAGATGATTTAGTAGTCTCTGCAGATGCAAGAGCAGGTTTTGATTTTGAAGTCTGATAAGCTATTCCAAGACAACCCAAGAACATAACAGCCACTCTCCTGAAAACCATCTCTGAAAAAATTCAAGAAAATACAACAAAAAGGGTGAGTCAAATCAATCTTCTTTCACACAAATAAACACCTTTTTAGGAAAAGAAATTGAAAATTTTTCTTTTTCTTTCTATCCGTCCAAACAGAGAAGGGTTTGGGAGGGTTTGGGGACTTTACCAGATAGAGAAGCTTTTCAGGAGAAACTGTGTGTGTAGATTTCAGATTCTGAAACCTTTAAGAAGATGAGGGTCTCATTTGCTTTGATGGTAAGAGAGCTCTGGCTTCTTCTGTAGAGAAATAAATAGTGTAGATAGAGGGTTGGGCAAAATGTGAGCACATGGTGTTTGTTTCTTGGGAAAGTCATTTACCTTGCATTTTGAATTTTATTCTTTTATTTTAATTTGCTGTGTTTAATGGGTCATCTTATTGGCAGCAGCTCAGCTTTTGCTCTTTTTTACCCTTTTTTTGTCAATCATTCATGGCCTAATAGTTTCACATTCAGCGCAAATATTAATATTTAAGTAATTTTATTATTTAATAAAAGATTAAAAATGAAGTTAAATTACTAATTCAATCAATCATTTTTACTAAGGTTTTGTTCTCATCTTTTGTTAATGTCAATAATCTTAAAAATATTATATACTTTTGTATAAAATATGTATAATAACGCATATAGTTGCGGGTGGTAGAACTTTATAATTATGATTTGAAAATAGAGTTATATTTTGAGTTTGTGAGTCTTCGAATTATGATTTGAGTGTGAAAAATTTATTTGATTATAAGGGGTTGCTTGGGATAATCTAAATAATGCACTTTTTGACTTTTTATGAAATATGGTTGGGTTTGGATTGGATTGGGTTTGAAGTGATATGTTAGAGAAGTGATGTGACTTAAATAAGATGATGTGACTTAAATAGGATAGTGATTTTTTGACTTTTTATCTTTTTCAAGCATGCCAAACTTGGCCTAAATTTCGAATTGAGTTTGAATTGAGTGATGTGACATATGATATTTGATTAAAAAATTTACAACTTATAACCAAACACACAACTTAAAATTCTATTCAAAGCTCATAAATTTTTTTAAAAAAAATTTCAAAATATTTTTTTATTTAAATATAAAAATAACAGGTACCAAAAAAAAACGAACACTGTTCCAGTCAACTGGTCGGACATCCGGATGACTGAATAGATGTGTTTTGAAAAATGAGTGTAGAATCAATTTTTAAAAATTATAAACAAACAGAATACTCAAATCATGCTGTGGAATCATATTTTGAAAACTCAACCAAACATATCCTATAATTTTCTAACATCATTCATGGCCTAATAGTTCACATTCAACACAAATATTAATATTTAAGTAATTTTATTATTTAATAAAAGATTAAAAATGAAATTAAATTACTAATTCAACCAATCATTTTTACTAAGGTTTGGTTGTCATCTTTTGTTAATGTTAATAATCTTAAAAACGTTATATACTTTTGTATAAAATATGTATAATAAATTATATAATTTTCTAAAACCTTCTTATCATGTACTTTCGGAGAAGAAGTTAATAAGATATTTTAATACCATTGACAAATGAGAAGCAAAAAAATAAAACAAAAAGGCAATAAAAAAATGTGGACTATCCATCAACTTGTACAATTTTTAAGTGACCATAAAATATTAGGTGACTTAAGTTAGGCCGGATATTCGGTTATTAAAAAATAAAAAAAAAATATTAGGTGACTCTGTTAAAAAATAATAATATTAGATGACATTAGCCCACATTTATTATTAATTATTATTATATTATTAGTAAAACACCAATATAGGATAATTTCGTTCATAAGTATGAGAATTCCATTCATGTAAAAAAAAAAAAAAATCACAAAACATTGAAGTGAAAATTAGGCAGTTTGCAATGAAAAATTATAAAAATCACAAAAATGACCAAATTGTTACAAAAAAATTGACTAAAGAAAATTTGACTTATAATATACATAATTTTGGAAAGTAAGTTAAAAATTAGTTTTTTGATTTTTTTTTATAAAAAAATATACACAAAAAAAAAAAAAAAAGTGGAGAAATGATGTGAACAAATGTTAAAAATTGACTTTTACCCAACAAGAAAAGGATCAAAAAACACGGAGCTTTTAGCGACGCCGCGCCCTCCGTCGCGAAAAACGATTTTTTGCGACGGTAGCGTCACCCGTCGCAAATAATGTCCTTTAGCGACGGTAGTTACCCGTCGGTAATGAAACTTTGCGGAGGCGTCGGAAATGCGGAAGTATTAGCGACGGTAAAAAAACCCGTCGCAAAAAGCACCTTTTTTTGAGACGGCATATCTCATTTGCGACGGAAATGTGCCGTCGCAAAAAATTATTAAGTCAAACGGCGCCGTTTTTAGGAAGTTATGCCTTCTATTTGCGACGGCTACAGCATACCGTCGCAAAAACTCAAAATAAAAAAAGCCCCCCTCTTCTTTTTCCCTTTGCCGCTCGATCCTTCCTCCCAAATCCCTAACTTCACCCCCAAATTTCTCCAACGGGCTACGAGCAAGACACAGCGTGTGCGGTGGTGCGGTGGTGTGGCTCCGGCGACGACTCTCTCTCACTCTGCGTATGCTCTCTCTCTCTCTCTCTCTCTCTCTCTCTCTCTCTCTCTCTCTCTCGGTCTCTGTATATATTAATATATATAGATGAATGTCGATATATATATGCAATGTATATAAATCTATATATATATAAATCTGAAATCTGTCTATATATATATATATAAATCTGTCTAATATTTTGTTTCAATCTGTCTATAAATCTGTCTATATATATATATATAAGCATTGTTTCAATAATATTTTGTTTTAATTTGATGAATGTCGATATATATATATAAATCTGTATTAATATGCAATGTATATAAATCTATATATATAAATCTGAAATCTGTCTATATATATATAAATCTGTCT
>JAPPVO010007607.1:0-10973 GCA_030407325.1 Camellia japonica | reverse complement strand
TGAATGATGCGTCGAGCCCGATGCATGCAGGACAAATGAATGATGCATGCATGCAAAGCATAAGGTATGCTAATCGAAATATGCCCTAAACTAACCATCGAAAGCTGATAAGTAAAAGGGAGAAAGAAATGGGGTTGGCAGACATGCACACACACACGCACCCTTATTACAACATTGTGCCCTCTCGACGGAGGGTCCGAATAAATACGCTAAGCTAATCTAAGCTAAGCTAACCAACTAATCTAATTAAGCTAATTAGACTAATTATTACAAATTAAACGAATAACTAGCAAACTAATTACTAATTATTACAACACTTAGTTAATTAACAAACAAATTAATTACATACACAAATTGAGATGCTAACTAACAATTAAAGCTTTAAACTATGCTGCCCCAGCAAGTTGGAGAAGTTGAACATGCATGCTCGCATTTGGTTTCTCGCCCTGAAAAGCTCTCCGGTTTGCTCTCTTAAGGCTCTGTTTACAGGGTATCTCCAAGAACTAGCTGCTGAAACTTACCAAACCAAAGCTGGGGAGTGCACCAGTGGCCTACCGGCCATAAAAGGTGGCTGCCAGCCACCTGTCGGCCAAGAGTGGACCTCTGCCGGCCAAGGATGGAAGGGTGCCGGCCATCAATGTGGCACTGCCGGCCACTGGTGTGCTGTGACACCATTCTGCAATAGAGCACAAAAACAGAGGAAATTGAGGGTCTCCCTAGGGCATGTGTGTACCATGCCCCTCCTTATCACCTCAAAACATCAAAGAAGTTGCATAATTGAATCCAAGACCATCAACCAAGCATTTTGAATGCATGATGGCCTAAGACCCAACTTGTACACATTCAATAAATGCACAACAAGTAAGACACTAAGACCACGGCATTATCATGAGTGATCAATGGTAATGGAGATAAAGAGAATTGGCTCATTTTTATCACTTCAAGTATGAAATGAACCAATTCATCTTGTGTTCAATATAACATCCGATTGAACACCATGCAATGCAAACAACACGTGTACTTTTCAATGCTAAAGCGGCAGGCACCAGACCCAATCATGTAAGCAATGCATGCAAGACATGTTAAGGGCCCAAAACACTAAGGCTAGTGAAGAGCATCATACAAGAGGCATGCAATACATAGTCTAAACAACCACACTAGCTCTGGACATAGCTCAAACATGCCAAATCAGAGGCTACAACATGCTGAAATTGAAGTTCAAATGACTAGACAAACATGCATACATGTTAGGCCACAAACAAGGCATAATACACAACCCTCAAAAGCTATGAAGAAGTGAAGTATATGAGAGTGTGACTACACTATATGCACTGAAATTACATGCCAAAGTGAAGTATATGAAATTACATGCCATACCATGCAAACATCACATGCGCAACATGTTAAAGGCCGCAAAACTCAAAGCTAGTCAAGGCCCTTTACACTACAACCATACCAAGCAATGCTCAAATGACTTTAACCACTCAAAACAGACCTAAGGCAAGTCAAAACAGTAGTAAAAACATGCTAGACCTGCAGCATAGATGGCTAGAAAAATATGCTCAAGTATTAGCTCATAAACAGGCATGATGCTCAACTTCTCAAAAGTATTGAAAGAGCGATACATATGAGAGTATGACAGTGAAACATGCTCTGAAATCACATATCAAATGATGCCATATCATACAAACAACTCAAGCAAAGCATGCTAGAGTACTCAAAACACAAAGCTATCAAAGCCTATCATGCTATAGCAATACAAAGCAAGCCTCAAAGGGCCAAGACCACTCTAGACAAAGTTAAAGTAGACTAAAACGTAAGTAAAAGCATACTGGAGTATAGCCGAAATAAGCTAGAATGATGGGCTAAAGTAGCAAGCATGCAAGGCTAACAAGTACGATTACACTACAAGTGTATGAAGCATGCAAGAGGTGACCAAACCAGCCAAAAATAGAGATATAGTAGGTCCAAAAAGTCACAAGAACATGCTCAAACTAAGCCTCAAGAAGGGAGAAACACATGCTCATTTGGTAAGCCAACAACACATGCTAACAAGACAAGAGGAGGGGGGACCACCCCTCCTATTTGGGACCTCAAAACAAGTTTTTCACCACTGAAATTCCTTTGGAATTCAATGGTTAAAAGGCCAAAACAAGGAAGTTTCAAAAGCTTTAAAAGAAGGCAAGAATCTTAGCAAATAAGCCACCAAAGAGGGTGAAACACCCCTAACTTCAAAAACACTTTAAACTACCATTTTTAACACTTGAAAACAAAGGTTTTTGTAGTTGAAAGCTAGGCCTAAAATAGCATGCAAAGGTGTCTAAGTAAGCAACTAAGACAAAGCTTCAAAGAGAAGATGGCTTACCCTTGAAGCACAACAGCCACAGCAGCACTTCTAAGCCAAAACCAACTTTAAAAAGCTCCAAACAAACCTCAAGAAACCTCAGCTCCAAGGTATGAGTGTTTGATCAAAACCGCATTGTATTTAAATACCTACTTGAATACGTGTTTCAAAGTATGTTATCAAGTATTGCATTCATATGCCATCTTAGGTAGCCGAGCCTATTTTAGTCGCATTTTGCATGTGTTTCATTAGGCACTTAACATAGCTAAGATCATGTATGATTTCTAACTAGCTTCTGTTTTGACTTGGAGTACACTGTAAGTGTTTACGCTTTAGCATATTTGCATGAGTGTGAGTGTTGCCATGATAGCATGCTTGCCATGAGGCTATTTGCTTAAGTGCTAAACTGTATGAATGCATGTGGATGAAGGTTTCATTACTTGAATTGGAACAATTCATCAAATGTGAGTTTTAAACCCACTTTGCGGAGTGGCAAATCGTGTTGTTTTAAGCCCACTTGAGGGTGGCAAATCCGCGCTTTAGCCTACTTGCAAGTAGCACTTCCAAACCATTTTCGAAAAACGAACATGAGATGTTTTGTTTCAAATCGAGTGATTTAGTCTATACTTGTATGTTGTGCGCATCACATAGTAAGGTTAGTTAATAAATCGGAATAAGAACACATGTGTTTTCAAAGCAACATATCGTGCTTAGTAGAGACCGATCCTTTGATCGGGCGAGCGGTAGTGCTCATTTCATGACATTCCCCCCTCGTACCCAAGTTCCCAAGCTGAGACAACTTTGGTGATAACGGACACGTGGATTTCGGCACGAGTCAAGGTTTCCTAGATTTCTCAAAATAAAATATTTAGGTGGCGACTCTGAAATCTGACAAAGCAGTCCATGTTTGGCGCTTTTGATTCAAAATTGATTTTTCAAAACCAATTGCCGGATTTGGACTCTTTGGTGATTTATCAGTCTTACATTGCACTTTGTGAGATTAGATTCAGAACCGTGACAGGAGTCCGAACTGTAGTAGCTAGAACCCAATCCGCGCCCTCTCCGAAAGAGGGGCTGCGCAGAGAGCGTTCGGGGCGGTCTACACAGAGATAGTTGACAATACTTCAACAATTTTAGATTGGTTGGCAGTCATTTTATCAAATCTAATATCGTGAATTGTTTGATTCTTTAACTTCTCTTTCATAGCCTTAGCACCAATTGGTTGTATTGATGTATTAGTCGATTGTTGGTCTTACACTATATTGTTGTTGGGTTAAAAAGCCTCACTCTCAGTTGCTGGATTAAAAAATGGATATGCTTGTTGCGTGGTTTTTTTTTGGTTGTGTTCTAAATTCATCTCACTTACAACTTCGGTGCAAAATATCCCAATTTGTATCAAATGTGAAGTGTTTTTTCTGTATTGCATCATACATGTGCTTAGCTTTAGCGACCTAAAAAATGAAAATTATAAACATTTCGATAACAAGTAGACTGAGCACTAAAAAATTTGATATTTAATAACATAAATGAAAATTACCATGTTCGCCTCAGTTGTTCCACTTTGTTGCCTCAATTGGATTTGCTCAAAAAACCACAGAATTTATTAATTGCCTTTTGCGTGATAGACCAACAGTGAGATAAAGAAATACGGTTTCGATTTGATTTACCACTCAATTGTGAATTAAAATAAACGAGTACTTGTTCCCAGAATATTGCCATGATTTGACTATTACCAGTAATGGGATCTTGAGAGACAGCTAACCAAGATCTACATAAATTTTCATCTTCTATAATGGTGAACGCTTTACGACGAGAAACATGAGAAGTACTAAAATAAAATTAATATCGGTGTTTTGCTTTGAAGTTTGTGATTTCTTAAATATTTCAATCTTTTATAGTTTTAAAAAAATTCAATAAGACACAACATCCAATACACACACAGTGAAATATATTGTAAAAGAAACAACAAAAGAGGTAGAGAAAAATGTGAAAAATTAAAGAAATAATATACACTGAAGCTCACACAATGAGAAGACAAATAAAACAAAAAGTGAAGATTGAAGTTAAACAGAGCACAAAGAAAATAGAAATTGTAATGATATTGTGAAATTAAATGCACTTATTTGGGTCATATCAATCAACATCTCTTCTATAGTTTTCTACACATTTTTTTTTATTTATAAAAAGTCAAAAAATGCACTTATTTAGAACATTCCAAACCATTCCTAAAAGCAAAAAGTGAAGATTGAAGTTAACAAGAGCACAAATATAATGATATTGTAAAATTAAAAGACTAGTAGAGTCTTATATTATAAACTACAACAACGGTAACTTTGTCATATCGTCTGCAAAACCAAAGGTAACCTTATTGGAGTTTGCACCTGTTGAACGACTAATTTTGATACAAATTTAAATCTACATACAATGCATTTACTTTTGCTATCCATGGATCAATGTTGGTAAGGAATTTATTCTTGGTGCCACAAAAAGTAACCAACTTTTCAAGTCAGTTCGTAGTCCAAACCATGGCTGCTGCTCTTCATTTTCTGTGTAACTCGGATGACCGGGGAGACAACCAGCCGAATGTCCAACCGGTCATCCGATGGGCCTCACGTCCAACATATACACACAATACAATGGTGAAATCTGCCATAGCTCCTCAATTTGGTAAAAATTTTAGGCCGTTCTCAATTTGATATCATTTTGATGAAATTGTTAGAGACAAAAAAAAAAAAAAAAAAAAACTATCATTTTTCATCAAATTCAAATTTGATGATGAATCTAGTGAACCGTTGGAAATGGCTTTAGGCGAAGTTTTGCTAGGTGTAGTTGTTGCGGTCGCTGTGACATGGTTCCAAATGAAACCTGATGTGTTGCACCTAGGGCAAGATGGCCGCCGCAGAATGTGGTAGTTCAAAACAAAATCCAATGATAAATAAATAATAATATTATGAATTTAGACTTAATTTTAGATTATTATACATATGAATTTCATATTACACATTTATTTTTTATCACACAAGTATTCATTCAAAAAAAATCCTCATCCAAATATATCAAATCTGATATGACAGTTCACCAACTGTATTTTGATAGCAAATATGAAATTTCTTTCAAAATTTGACATGACTTGTAGCATGATGTCGTTATGTCAAATTTAACATGATGACCACTAATTTATTTATTTATTTATTTATTTTTTTCAAAGAAAAGCAGCCCGACGGTACAAATTGTGTTTGTCATACGTCATATGTCATGCATTTTCGTTTTTTTTTTAATATTATGTTATTTAATAAAGAATTCAACTTGTCTTTAATTGGAGATTAAGACCGGGCCCAACAATTAGCACTATATGCTTATTTTTGGATTCCGTTTTAATAATCTGTATCGTTTATATTTTAAGATTCATTAAGTATATTATTTATGCAAAAAATCAAATTGATCGAATAATATTAACTACGTATTCAAATAAGTTTTGCGTAAAAAAAATAGACGGTGAAAAATGAAAATGGACGATGAAAAATAAATAGGTTGTATAAAACTTATTTGAACGCATAATTACCGTTATCGAATCGATTTTATTTTTTTATATATAATATATTCGATGAATTTAAAATGTGAACGATTCAAATTATCAAAACGAGACCTAAAAATAAACCCACGATATGAACTGTTGGATCCAATCTTAATCTCCAATTGGAGATAAGCTGGACCCTTTAATAAAAGAAGACCAACCTGTGTAATATTACCATTGTAAATTAAAAATAAAAAACAACTACTTTGGTATCGTTTGGTAACACTTACGTTTTCAGTTTATATTTACAAAAATTTAAAAAACTCAAATAAAAACTTGTTTGGTAAATTTTTGATTCATAAATCAATGGTCTCAGTTTATAAATTTGGCCAAAAAATGTAAACTCAAAAAATGAGCTTACGTTTTGAGTTTTGAGTTTTGAGTTTTTTTTTTTTTACCACCCAATACTAGCCACCACCTGCCACCATTTTCCACCACCGTCTTCCGCCACTACCACCCATCACCAACCCAACACCACCACTCACCACTCACCACACACCTGCCACCACCAGCCACCAGCCACCACCACCACCACCACCACCACCACCTGCACCCATCCACCACCACCCGCCACTACCATTTATCGCCCGCCACCACCACCCGCCACCATCACTCACCACCCACTTGCCACTACATCCACCACCCGCCACCACCAGCACCACCACCACCACCACCACCACCCAACACCCACCCGCCAGCCACCTGCCACCACCACCCGCCACCATCTGCCACCACCACCGCCACCACCACCACCACCACCCATTCGCTACCACCCACCACCCGCAATCGTCACCCACCTCACCCACCACCACTACCACCCGCCACCTACCCGCCATTACCACCCACCCGCCACCACCACCACCACCTGCCATCTGCCACCTACCTGCCACTACCACCCATCACCCGCCGCCGCCGCCACCACCACTACCCACTCGTTACCATCCGCCACCATCACCCACCCACCCACCACCACAACCCGCCACCTACCCGTTACCACCACCCACCCGCCATCCGCCACCCACCTGCCACCACTCGCCACCACCACCACCACCACTTACTCGCTACCACCCGCCACTACCACCCACCACCACCACCGACCATCTGCTACCCACCTGCCACCACCACCACCACCCGCCACCACCACCACCCATTCGCTACCACCCACCACCGCCACCGTCACCCACCCACCCACCCACCACCACCACCCACAACTACCCTCCATCCGCCACCCACTTGCCACCACCACCTGCCGCCACCACCACCCACTCGCTACCACCCACCACTCGCCACCGTCACCCACCCATCCACCCGCCACCACCACCACCACCACCACCACCACCACCACCCACTCGCTACCATTTTCCACCACCGTCTTCCGCCGCCACCACTCGTCTCCATCCACTACCCACCACCACTTGCCATTTCTTACTCTTTTTATATTTTTAAATTTTTTAAAACATTTTGTCTAAACCAAACGCGTTTATAGTTTATGTTTTTCTAAAAATAAACAAAAAATAAACAAAAACCAGTTTATAAAGTTTTTGTAAATATAAACTGAAAACGCAAACGTTACTAAACAGGCCCTTTTTATTTCATTATATCATCATAAATTTGGAGTTAGGTAAAAAATTTTTAATCATTCACTATAGATTCACCCTACTCTCAATCATGTGATTTATTATGATATTTATGTATTGTCATTTTTTTAAAGACGAATTACACTTAGTTCTTGTATTTTGGGACTTATATTATTTTGATTCCTAACCTTTTAATTGTCATACATTTGATCTTGAATTTTGAATTTCGTTTCAAGAACAATTGAAGACATTGCTGCTTCATATCAAGGACAAAGTCATCAATTTGATAAAATATAAACTAGTTTGACAAAAAAATGTCAAAAAATTATTTTTGAAATTTTAAAATTTTTTCTTTCAACCAAAGATAAAATTATACAAAAATATTTACATTTTTATTTTTGGACAAATTATGACAGTAGTCCTTGTACTTTAGTCCGTGTGTCATTTTAGTCCTTATAATTTCATTTGATTCAATTTTGACCTTAAATTTATAATTTTGTTTTAATTTTATCCAAATGGTTACAACTGTTAGCATTTTTTTCATAAAAAATATGCATATAAATATAAGTATCATATGCCATATTTGTATGAGTAAAATTATAAACTTACCAACTCAGTAAGTTAATCTCAACCAATTTAGTAAGAATTTTTTTTAAAATACGCTAGCGATATTAACAATTGGACCAAATTGATGCAAAATTTAAAATTAGGGGTTAAAATCAAGTCAATTAAATGTGTAGGGACCAAAATGACACAATGAGTAAAATATAGGAACCACCGGTGTATTTTGCCATTTATTTTTTTTACCAATTAATTTTTAATGTGTTTGATGATGATCATGTAATGAGTGTGTTGGCTACATATTTTGTAAAAGCCAGTTACAGTTCGACACGTGGCAAAGTAAGGGCAATACAGGAAGAATGTTTAATCTTCGATCATGATCGTACACGTGGCGGTTAATATTGGTTCTTGCGTAGTCTGAGTAGCATTGGATTAGCGAAGAGATACAAGGTGACGTGGCTTCAACGGTTACTCACATTCAAATTCAAATATAGGAGGGAAGCCCAACTACAAGTAACGGCGTAGCGGAACTACTTCTAAGGCAGCATGATCAAGCAATCATAGAGGAGCAGTTCGACGGATTGAAGTGCAGTTCGATGGCCATCCTTGAGGAGTATAAATAGCAGGGAAGCCCCCAGAAAAAGCCCCCAGACTCAGATCCAACAAACCAGTCATTTACTTCATATTTTCTTTTCCAGTTTTACATTTCCAGTCTTTACATTTCCTGCACTTTAAATACTTGTTCTTTAAATTCCTGCACTTTAAATTCCTGCACTGCACTTCGTTCATAGGAGTAGTTTCAAGTAGATTGTTGCTGTAAACCTCTACGAGGCTGAGTTTGGATCATTGTAAGTTTTCATCTTAATGAAATACTTCAATTGTTCGTTATTTAACTGTTATTTTGCTTAATTTCTCCTAAGTCAAGCCACCAGTAAAAGTCCTCTTTATTGAGGCTGAAAAAACTAAAACACAATCGTCTGATAATTGGTTGGCAATTATGATTTCTGTAAGGACTGATTGATCCTTGCTGGCACGCTCGCATTTACAAAAATACCCTTCGAAAGCCAAAAAGCCAACATATATTTTTGGCACGCCCAGTGGGACTCGTTAAAATGGCTAGACGAAGAAGACAAGGAGAAAATGAACGCTTGGAAGAAGGCGTAGAAGGAGAGGTAGAAATACCTAATCTAGAGGATAATGTGGTAACACATCCTATGGAAACTCCCATGTTATCAGAACCTATGGTCGAACAGACCAGTACTTCGGGACAAGAACCATATGTTCATAATATTGGACGAAACCAAGGAATTGGACCATCCACTGTTCCATCTACTCAGCTAACAAATCTATGGGATGGCCTAGTAGATGCTATGGGACAATAATTAATGAACACAATGGAAAGGTGGGCAACATCCTTTTTGGATTGAATGAATAACCACCAATCAACAAACACAAGACACATAGAGGAAGTTTTAAATGTCCCTCAGCAAAGATTGGCTAGAGACAAACAGCCTATGCAAGTTAATGGACATTCTAATGGTCAAACTAGTAATCAGAATTATGAAAGACCATCACCTCAGTCTTGGTATGAACCCATTTCGAGGCCTATAGCAGGCCAAAATGCCTCAGTACTCAACAATGAAGCTACACAAGTTGGTGGATCTAGTCAAGTACAAGAAACTGGCGTAAGAATGGTTACAAATCCCATGTTCGAAGCCATACCTAGCACTAGGGGGTATAATAATCCCTTATTCGAATTTATACGGGAGGGGGGGGGTTGGAAGGTTTTCCCACAAATGGAAGGGACACAACACCTGTTCCAGCACCTTTTGCAGGTCCTTTCGCAGGACAGGCTCAAAGGGGTTACCCATACCCCCAACAGCAACCTGCACCATAGGGGCAACCAGTCCCAAATGTACCGCCTTATGGACCAAGAGGACCACAGGCACAAGTTTGTCCACCAAACCCTGTGCTTGTTCCTCCAGTAGTGGTTCAGCAGGCACAAAATATGGTCCCTAAGGACCAAATTGCTAATATTGTTAGGGAGATGTGTGGACCGATGGCTCAGGAGGTCCAGACTCCTGTATACAGAAAACCATACCCAAAATGGGTAGATAGGGTACATGAATACCCAAAGGGGTTCAGGATACCAGATTTTACCCTTTTCTATGGGAGTGGAAACCAATCAACAATAGAGCATATTGCTAAGTTTGCTGCTCAATGCGGTGAATTTACTAATCATGACTATATGAAACAAAGATTATTCCCAAATTCTCTAACTGGGGGAGCATTTGTATGGTACATCAACCTTATACCTGGCTCCATTCAAAATTGGCAACAAATGGAAGAGGCATTTCATGCCCAATTCTTCCAATCGGAGCCAGAGGTTTCCATGGCAGACTTGGCTAGATTGAGTCAAAGGCCTGAAGAAAAGGCTACTCAGTTTATTGCCAGATTTAAAAGGGCTCGAAATAAATGTAGAGTCATCCTGCCAGAGCCAGAATTCGTAAGATTGGCTCAAAATGGCTTAGAGTTCAGGCTTCGAAAGAAGCTTGACTCAACTGAATTCAGAGATTTGGTGGAACTAACCTATAAGGTGTCTAGATATGAAGCATTACTAGAGGAGGAACAAGATCGAAATAATGCCTCGTACAAGACATATTATAGAGATCCTAATTATGAGATCGATGCAGCAGAGATTGTGGGCAAAGAACCTGTGATCTGTGAAGCATTAATTCATAAGGATACAACAATTGACCAGCAGTTTAAAAAGAAAGACCTTCACAGAAAGTACTCTTTCATTTAACAAAGGCAGATGACATTTTTGATCATTTGCTTGCGGCCAATTTCCTTAAGTTACCAAAAGGAGTAAAATTGCCATCTCCAGATGAACTTAAGGGAAAAGTATATGTAAATG
>JAPPVO010007605.1:0-30011 GCA_030407325.1 Camellia japonica | reverse complement strand
AACCATTACCCCTAGTGACCACCTCTGAGTCTCGACCGTTAACATGAACCCCATACTTGTTTCTAATAACCTTATGCCATAATGAATCACACGCATTTGGGCATCTCTATAACCACTTGCCAAGTAGAGCTGTGTTCCTAGCCACAATATTACCAATGGCCAAACTTCCCTTTTCCTTAGGAAAGGAAATTGTCTTCTAATTCACCAAGTGATCCTTTTTGCCCTCATCGTTCCCTTCCCAAAGAAAATTCCACATCAGTTTTTCTAAAGATTTTGCCACCTTGACTGGAATCCGAAACAGAGACAAAAAGTAAACTGGAATACCGCTTAGAACTGTCTTAACCAAAGTGTACCTGCCTCCTCGAGAAAGTAAATCCCTATTCCATCCTTCCAACCTCTTTCCAATCTTCTCCACAACTGGGGTCTAGAATGACTCATTTCTAGGGTTACCTCCCAATGGAAGTCCCAAGTATCTAATGGGAAGTGTCTCAACATTGCACCTTAAAGGCTCAACCACTTGTTGGAGATGATTGCTATCTACATTAATACCAACCACACTGCTTTTTTTCCAAATTAACCTTGAGGCCTGAAATCACCCCAAAAAGTTTCAACACCAAAAATAGATTTCCCAATTTTCTTTCATCCCCCAAAGAAAAGAAAATAGTATCATCCACAAATTGTAAATGTGTCACACTAACCCTATCTTCGCCCACAAGAAATCCTTCGAACAAACCTACCTCTCTAGCCCTGTCTACATTGTATAAATGAAATTGAAACAGATTCAACCTACCTTCTCGAGAAAGTAAAGCCCTACTCTATCCTTCTAATCGCTTTCCAATCTTCCTTACAACTAGGGTACAGAATGACTCATTTCTAGGGTTACCTCCCAATCGAAGTCCCAAGTATCTAATGTTAGAATAGGAAATAATTGGTTGTATTCTTATTCATTCCTTTTTTGATTACTCAGACTATGTCTGTAATTGCTCAATTATCAATATAAAAGGAAATGAAGTTTGACTCATTCCCTAACTTTTTCTCTTCTCTAAAACTACATGGTATCAGAGCTTAAACCTTAGCCCATACCTTATTCTTGTCTGCTGGCAGCTATCTTCCCCAGGAGCCCAGTCGACCATAGTAGCCTCTCACCCAGACCATCATCTGTCATCTCACAGTCCATCCAGGCCATCGTCAGTCTCCTAGGGGGTCTGTCGGCACTCTCGGGCCTCACCCAGGCCATCATAAGGCACCCTAGGGCCTGTCGACAGCCCCTCTGGCTTCCTTGGCTTCTGTCGGCATCTCCTAGGCTGCCGTCAACTCTCTCTTGATTGTTGAATCTCTCTCGCAGTGTCGTCTCTCTTTCAGTGTTCTATTCTCTCTTTTTGTTCTTATAAAGTTATAATGGTTGGTTAGTTTTTTTTTTTTAAAAAACAAAAATTTTAATTTATTCTTTTGCTGATCTCTTTGTGGTCATAGTGTTTGCTATTCCTCCACCATCTTCCAAGTTTGTGATTGGCATTGAGTTTGTGGGTTACTTAGTAGAATATTCATGGTAGATTTTACTAGTGAGTCCACAACCTCTCAGCCACCTAAGAGCGAGAGTTCCCTTATCCTTTATACTATGATTGATAATCTCAATCCTGGCCTTAAAATCACCACTTCTCTATTCAATGGTCAGAACTATTTAGCGTAGTCGCAGAGTCTGATTATTTTCTTGAAGAGTAGAGGGAAGATGGGGTATGTTGATGGCAGAATCCAGGCACCCCTTACCACAGACCCGAGTTATGATTAGTGGGAGATCACCAACTCTCTTATTATGGGTTGGTTGATACATTCTATGGTCCCGGAGATCGGAGAGGGTTATCTCTCTATGGACATTGCACAGGATATTTGGGAGGCCGTGACTACCACTTACTCTCGGAAGGGGAACTTCTCACAGGCTTTCGAGTTACGTTGCTCCATTGAAAGGTCGGTACAAGGTGAGATGACGATCCTCCAATATTTTACCTTTCTTAGCAATGGATAGAAGCGACTTGATCACCTTCAGGATTACAAGCATGTCTGTCCCACTGATTCTGCTGGTTACCAGACATTTGTGGCGCAAGAGAGGGTTTTCAAGTTCTTGGAAGGCCTTAATGTGGAGTATGATCCGGTTCGAAGCAGAGTACTTGGGATTGATGTGCTTCCTTCTCTCCAAGAAGTCTTTGCTTTTGTGCAGAAAGAGGAGAGTCGCCGCTTTGCGATGCTTCCTTCTACTACTCCTGATTGCTCAACCTTGGTTTCTGCACCCCCTCGCGATGGAGACTGTGTGACTTGTGGTTCTCGTTCTTCCTCTGAGAAGGATAATCTTTTCTGTAACTACTGCCGTTGACCTCGCCACACACGAGAGACCTGTTGAAAGCTGCATGGGACTCCTTCTGGTGGCCGAGGAGACTGTCCTGGTACTTGAGGGGGTAGGTCTGGTCAGTCTAGAGGCTGAGGGGCCAATGCTCGGGCACATCTTTCAGACACTATTGAGCCACCATCTTCTTCTCTAGTTGTCTCCCATGTTGATGATGTTTCGGTGTTATCTGCCTCGGATTTTGAGATTGCTCTTCGCCACTTGCTGGACCGTCGAGCCTCCACTTCTGCTACAGGTGCACCATCTTCTTCTTTTGCCAATTCAAGTAACTTCCCGTGTGCATTACTTTCTCATACGACTGTACCATGGATTATTGATTCTGGTGCTTCCGAACATATGTTTGGCTTCTCTAATTTATTTTCAGAGTATAACCCCTCATCAGGTCAGAAAAAAGTGCGTATTGTTGATGGTACTATGTCATCGGTTTCCGGGAAAGGTTTAATTCATGCTACCTCTTCCCTTCCTTTGTCCTCTGTCCTGGTGTTAATATTTTATCTTTGAGCCGTATTACCCGTGACTTAAATTGTAGCGTGACGTTTTTTTCCTGATCATTGTCTTTTTTAGGACCTCATCACGAGGAAAAGGATTGGCAGTGGTAGAGAGGAATATGGTTTCTACATTCTGGTCAGACCCACAAGCTAGCTCAGTCATCTCTTCAGTTACCATCCACTAAAGAAGACATTTGGCTATGGCACCGTCACTTAGGACATCCTTCTTTTTTATTACTTAAGTATTTATTTCCTTTTGTTTTTGAGAAAAATAATGTGTCAGAGTTTCAATGTGAGTCTTGTCAACTTGGAAAACAACACAGAGCCTCTTTTGCTCCTTCTATTAATAAAAGTTTAGTTCTATTTTCTTTAATTCATTCTGATGTATGGGGTCCATCCTGTTTTGTGTCTTTGATCGGTAAAAAATGATTTGTTACCTTCATCGATGATTATTCCAGGGCCACTTAGGTCTATTTGCTGAAAGATAAAAGTGAGGTCTTTTCTGTGTTTCAAAATTTTCATAAAATGGTTTGTACTCAGTTTGGGGTGGTTGTCAAAATTTTACGTTCTGATAATGGGGGGGAATATATTGACTTGCCACTTATTTCGCCACTCATGACATTATTCACCAGATTTCATGCACTAATACCCCTCAACAAAATGGTGTTGCAGAATGCAAAAATCGTCATCTCCTTGATGTCGCCCGTTGTCTATCCTTTGAGATACGGGTTCCTCGATCCTATTGGGGGGACGCGGTTCTCACTACCACTTATTTGATTAATCGTCTTCCTACCCAAGTTCTTCAAAAACAAACACCTCTTCAAGTTTTGTTTGGGTCTACCCCTTCCGGGTTCACCATTCCTCCTAAGACTTTTGGCTGTGCTTGCTTTGTCCGTAATCATTCACCCACTCGTGATAAATTGGATCCCAGGTCTCCTAAGTGTGTTTTTTTGGGTTATTCTGCCACTAAAAAGGGTTATAAGTGTTATCATCCTCCCACTCGCAAATGGTTTATCTCTATAGATGTCACTTTCTTTGAGTCTCAGCCCTATTTTCCGACCTCCTCAGTATCACCGTCATCCCTTTAGGAGGAGCCTTGGTGTGAAGAGATTTATGTTCCTGTTAAACAGATAGAGGATGATAAGCCAGCAGTTGTTGAGGAAAAGGAAGCAGGCAAAGTTTATATCAGGGATAAGGACAGACAACAAGTCACCTAGATGCAAGAGACTACTTTTCTTTCTCTATTGTCAACTTCTTCGTTCGATGAGTGTCTAGAGTCACCTACCTCTACTGAGAGTCCAAGTAATTCTGATTCTAGTTCTTCTGTTTCTGCTTTCTCAGATCTTGATGTTCCATTGCTAATAAGAAGGGGGTTAGGTCATGTACTCAACATCCTATTAGTAATCATGTCTCTTATTCTTATCTGTCTTCCTTATATAAAGCTTTTCTGTCTAAAGTATCTTCTGTGAGTCTACCTACCCATTTTCAGGATGCTCTTTCTATTCCTGAATGGAAACATGCCATGATGGAAGAAATGAGAGCTCTCAAAAAGAGTGGCACTTGGGAGTTAGTGGAGTTACCTAGAGGCAAAAATCCAGTTGGGTGTAAGTGGGTGTACACGGTAAAACATAAAACAGATGGTTCCATAGAACGATATAAAGCAAGACTGGTTGCTAAGGGCTTCACTCAGACTTATGGGGTGGATTACCAAGAGACATTTGCACCGGTTGCTATGATAAATTCTGTGGGAATTTTACTCTCTCTTGCTGCAAATTTGGATTGGCCCCTTCATCAATTTGATGTGAAGAATGCCTTTCTTCATGGAGATCTAGCAGAAGAAGTCTATATAGATATTCCTCTTGGTTTTGCAGATGTTAAGTCCAACGGTAAAGTATGCAGACTCCAAAAGTCACTTTATGGGCTAAAGCAGTCTCCTAGGGCTTGGTTTGAACGGTTTACTCAAGCTATGCTGAAATATGGGTTCAAGCAAAGTCAAGCTGATCACACCTTGTTTGTGAAACACTCTTCACATGGTAAGACCACAGCTCTTATTGTCTATGTTGATGATATTGTTCTCACAGGAGATGATGTTAAGGAGATTTCTCGTTTAAAAGAATACTTAGCCAAAGAGTTTGAAATTAACAACTTAGGCTATTTGAAGTATTTTTTGGGTATTGAAGTAGCTCGGTCCAAGGATGGCATCTTCATATGCCAAAGGAAGTATGTACTTGACTTGCTAAAGGAAACTAGAATGCTTGGAGGTAGACCATGTGATACACTTCTAGAACCGGGCCAAAAACTGAGTGAGGATCACGAGGGAGATCCAGTGGACAGGGGGAGTTACCAGAGACTAGTGGACAAGCTCATAAACTTATCCCACTCACGTCCAGACATTGCCATTGCCGTGAGCATAGTGAGCCAGTTTATGCATGCTCTTAGAACTTTCCACTTGGAGGCTGTTATGAGAATCCTAAGATACTTGAATTCTTCTCCTAAAAAGGGTCTTTATTTCTCAAAACACGGCCATCTTAGCGTGAAGGCATTTACTGATGCAGATTGGGTTGGATCAGTCACTGACAGATGATCAACTTCCGGATACTGCACATTTGTGGGTGGCAACCTAGTCACGTGGCAACCTAGTCACATGGCGAAGTAAGAAACAGAATGTGGTGGCTAGATCTAGTGCTGAGGCAGAATTCAGAGCTATGGCTCAGGGTGTATGTGAGCTACTATGGATTAAACTATTGTTGGGAGACTTGGGAATCCATCAGACTGACTCCATGCGACTATACTGTGACAACAAGGTCGCAATCGACATAGCTCATAATCCAGTTCAGCATGATAGAACTAAGCATGTGGAGATTGATAGGCACTTTATCAAGGAAAAACTCACTAGTGGCACCATATGTATTCCATTTGTGAAGACTAGCTGATGTTCTCACCAAGAGACTAGGGAGCAAATCCTTTCATGGCATTCTCAACAAGCTGGGTATGAGAGATATCTTTGCACCAGCTTGAGAGGGAGTGTTAGAATAGGAAATAATTGGTTGTATTCTTATTCATTCCTTTTTTGATTACTTAGACTACGCCTGTAATTGCTTAATTATCAATATAAAAGGGAATGAAGTCTGACTCATTCCCGAACCTTTTCTTTTCTCTAAAACTGCATCTAATGGGAAGTGTCTCAACACTGCACCCTAGAAGCTTAGCCAGTCCTTGGAGATGATCACTATCTACATTAATACCAACCACATTCCTTTATTTCAGATTAACCTTGAGGCCCGAAATCACCCCAAAAAGTTTCAACACCAAAAAAAGATTTCCCAATTGTCTTTCCTCCCCCAAAGAAAAGAAAATAGTATCATCCGCAAACTGTAAATGTGTCACACTAACCCTATCCCTGCCCACAAGAAATCCTTCGAAGAAACCTACCTCTCTAGCCCTGTCTACATTCCATGGATGAAATAGAAACAGATTCAACCTACCTCCTCGAGAAAGTAAAGCCCTACTGCATCCTTCCAATCTCTTTCCAAACTTCTCCACAACTAGTCCAGAATGACTCATTTCTAGGGTTACCTCCCAATGGAAGTCCCAAGTATCTAATGGGAAGTGTCTCAACACTGCACCCTAGAAGCTCAGCCACTCGTTGGAGAATGATCACTATCTACATTAATACCAACCACACTGCTTTTTTCCAGATTAATCTTGAGGCCCGAAATCACCCCAAAAAGTTTCAACACCAAAAAAAGATTTCCCAATTGTCTTTCATCCCCCAAAGAAAAGAAAATAGTATCATCCAAATGTGTCACACTAACCCTATCTTTGCCCACAAGAAATCCTTCGAACAAACCTACCTCTCTAGCCCTGTCCACATTGCACGGATGAAATAGAAACAGATTCAGACATGATTCATCCCATGGGAATTAAGTCAATTCACTTGAAATTTTGATTGCACCTAATATTGTCTATGGAATTAGCTCACCGTTTACTCCTTTTTCCTTCAATTTTGTCCCTATCGTCGTTCTTGGCTTGTTGTTTACTCTTTCTCCTCCTCTCCTTCTCCTCTTCAATCTTGTCCAATTTTGTCCCTATTCGCATGGATAAAATTTTGTTTTGGCATGTTGTTTTAGTTAGCTTGGAAACGAGAACATTTTAGAAACATTTTGAAAACGATTAGAAACATAAGAGAAATGATGAGAATTTGGAAATTCAAAATGTTTGGAACAAGAATTAAAACCTATATAAATGTTAATACCTTCTCAATAATTAAATAATTGAACATGCTGAGGTTTATGAATATTAGAAGCTTACAAACAAAAGCTTTACAGTTATGGAAAAGGTTTGTTATCATAAGAAAAACATAAAAATTTAAAATTAAAAAAAAAATTGCAAAATTCTACTAGTAGTAGGGATTAAAAAAATCATTGACAAACTTTTAGAAGAAAATGTTTTGTAGTAACAAAGAAAGAGAATAAGTGACTTAATGAGGCTTGTTTCATCTTCTCCTCTCTATCTCTCTTTTGCTCCTTTCTAGTTTCTCAAATTTTATGATAAATTTAAGATTTTGCTTTGTCTCAAATATTTTTCTTTTGACGAAAAGAGACAAATAGAAATGACCATTGTTGGATATTCCTAATAATAAATGTCAAAAGAACTAATTGATTTGGAATGTTCACTGAAACACTATATTTCAGTATTCCACTAATGTTTCGTTTCAGTTTCTTAGGAAACGAAAACATTTTAGCTGTTTTGATGGAAAGGAAGCAAAATTTTGTTCCTTACCTATGGTCATTCTTGGATTTCAATAAATTACCTTGCACTTTTTATTGTTATTTTAGGTGGTTAAAAGTGCCACATTGACTTCATTTACTATCTCTGTTGACCTCAGCTTCCTTTTTTTGTAGTTGAAGTCGAATGGGAACTACAAATAACATGTCAACATATCTGAATTTCTCTTACTCCTAATTTATGTATCATGTTTCAAAACTTATGTTCAAAAACTTAAGTTGCTAGGGCGTTAGTGCTTTTTTGTCTACATGGTTTAAATTCTTCTAATTATAACATGTGAGAAGAAATAAATGCATCTATGATGTTGCTACTTCAGTTGTGTAAAACTTGAATGGATGCTAGCTTTGATGTAATGATTCTTTTTGTTAATTAAACATTTCCTTTGTCACTCAATACTTCCCTCTTTCCAAATAAAAAAAAAAAAGTAGTTGTTTTGTTTCCAATAGACTTATTTTAATAAATGCTTTAATGTGTTCTTCAGTTGTGTGAATCCTGTTTTAACTTAATTCATGTTTTTCATTTGAATGCTAAATGAACAGTCAGAGATGGAAGCAACTAATACAATCGAGGGGTCGCTCTTTTATATTTTCGACTTCTACACCAGTTCCAATTGTTGCCGCTGCACACGGTAGATATTAAACCAAACTTTACCCATTCTAATGTGCGGTATTTGATTTAGAAAAAATTGCTTTACTGACCGATTCTGGTGTTCCACTCTGCTAGTTCCTATTTACATGCACAACCCACATATGAAATGTCCAATGCATGCTATATTACAGTAATGTGGATATGGTTGAGAATGAAATGTCTCTTTGTTATAAAACTTTCTGCATGTATGATGAGAAGTCAAACTCAAAAATTGTTCCCGAGTATTTTTTTTAATTTTTTGTTTTTAGTGAACTTTTTTCATATTTTAGATATGCAAAGTCTAGATGCACTTAAAAAGTAAAATATTTGTGAAGTAATTTGAAAAAAAAAATCCCAAAGGCCAAAAAAATTAAAAAAAAAAAACTAATGCATTTCTATTTTTTGTTTTTAGTGAACTTTTTAAAGATTTCTTCACAAATATTTTACTTTTTAGGTACATCTAGATTATGTGCATCTAAAAGATAAAAAAATATTTTTTTTTTGACTAAAATAAAAATAAATAAAGAAACACTAAAATAGATGAGCATAATTTACACCGTTGAGAATGTTTCCTCTGATAGCCAGCGGATTTGCATAAGCTGGAAGATATGAAGGTATCTCTAACATATCTCCTACAAATACAAAGTTTCAACAATATGCAATTGTACAGTTATTATAAAGTATTACTCTCTTTTTTTTTTTTTTGGGGTGCTAGAATAAATTGTTAAGAAAGTGTATGTTAAAATTGTCAAGCAAAGAGGCTTTGAAGTGTATTTATTTAAAAAAATTATAGGGAAATTACAACAAAAAAAAGAAAAGAAAGAAAAACCCCAAAGTTTGACCCTTGTAACAAAATAAACCGACTTTTAATTTTGTCAATTTTTTCTTTTTGTTTCTTTCTAATTAGACTATCTGCCAGAGGGTTGTCATGTTGTATACTGTATATGTAATGCAACTATAGCCATTGCATTTTTTATGATTCTATTTTTTAACATCATATATCTAGCTCATTATGGGAAAAGTAATTAAGATTTGACATGGTGGTGCTGAATCCAAGATGGTTGTATGCTTTGCATATGTACTGGGGCTTAGTGTCTGTTGTTAACAAAATGAGTATAACTTAGCAGCTGCTGTTATTGTGGCAAAAAAGGAGACATGGCGTAGAAGGGCTATTTGGAACCGTGTGCAAGACTTCCAAGCTCTCACTGGAATCCCGATTACAAGTCCTATCATTTCTCTTGTTGTAGGGAGTGAAGAGAAGGCACTCCAAGCTAGTCGGTCTGTTTCTATTTCCTCACGCAAGTTTATGTCTTATAATGTTCATTGATATCGTGTTCCTAACTGTTTCAATTATCATGGAACAGGTATCTGCTGAAATCTGGTTTCCATGTAACTGCAATCAGACCCCCAACAGTGCCCCCAAATTCATGCAGGTTTGTCAGATGCATATATATTGGTTTTGGCATTTTGTTAATCCCAATATATTATGCGTGCCTATCACTTTTTGCTCATGTATATTATTGATCGGTAGTGCTACATGCACCAATTAGTGTACTAACTAGTGTACCAACACTAGTTATAACATTACTATTGACCCCACTCATGAATCACATTACAAATCCTAAAAACCTCTTAAATTATGTCATATCATCAATTGGTACACTAATTAGTACATTAATTAGTACATATAGCATTATTCATTATAAAATCACCTTTACTCACATGGCACACAATCATCAACATAAAAAAATATAAATATACATATTTTGAAATAGTTATTTTGACCATGTAATAGGTTAATGGATGCTTAGCTGTTTTGACCTTTTGACTGGTAGCATTAACCTTTTTCTTGGAGTAAACAAACATTGGTTATAGCAGGAAGAAAAGAAAGGAGTCCAGATCCAGACTCGAAAGGAAGCTTGGTCTTCTTTTCTCTCTCTCTCTCTCTCTCTCTCTCTCTCTCTTCTGTGTTGTAGCAAGCTGTTTCTGCTTTCATCGCAGTAGAAGCTTTGTTTTCTTCTCTCTCATCCTTGTGTCACAGATGGATCTCGTCTCAAGCATGTCTCTAAACAAAGGCTATGGAGATTCGATTAAGGGACTACTCTCTCTCTCTCTCTCTCTGAGGCTAAGGCTTCGAAAAGCTTCAGGCGTGTCTCAAACGTGTCAATGAAGTGTCCAGACGTGTTTGAGATGAAAAAAAAAAAGAGGACATGTCAGACGGCGTGTTGGACACGTGTCGGATGCGTGTCGGTGTCTAACACGTGTCGGACTCTGATATGTAGCCTTAGGAGGCGTGTCCGTGCTTCATAGGCCCCACCCCTACATCCTCCGCCTTGCTCTGGATGGATTTTCCCAGCCCCAATAAGAAATGGGGAGGGGATGGGATTTGTTTCCCTCTCTTGCCCCCTGCCCCCCTCGATTATATTAAATAATAACTTTTATATACATAAAATATAATTTATTAAGTATATAATGATTAAAACACCAAAATATATACATGTCTCTCATTTTCACGTCTCTATCTCTTATGTTTTCATCTTTTTCAGTATTGTAACTTATCAATTGCTGTCCCTTATATGCCATATTATTTGTGTCATTTAGTTTCGTCTTATCCTAAAGGTTGCAAATACCCCGACATGATCATGCTGTAAGCTTTTCTGAATGTTTTATGTATATTCAACTTGTTCATAATACAGAGATTACAACCAATATTTATAGGAATCTTAACCCTAATCTAGAATAGGAAATACAATTAATCGAATATTCACAATCAACCTAATTCCATAATACATAGATTTCCATAATTACATAATATTCTCACACCCCCGCTCAAACTTAAGGTGTTTTAGCAAAAAATACTAAGAGTTTGCCAAAAAGAAACTGAAATCGAGCAGTGGTGTGAGTCTTCGTAAAGAAATCAGCAAGTTGCAAGGCCGACAAGATGAAAGGAAGCGAAATGGAGCCAGACTGCAGATGTTGACGTACAAAATGACAATCAATCTCAATGTGCTTTGTCCGCTCATGAAATATAGTGTTATGTGCAATCTGAATAGCACTGCAGTTGTCACAGTAAAGAGAGGTCAGAGAAGACTGAGGGACACCGATATCAGTCAAGAGACAACAAAGCCAAACAATCTCAGCTGTGGCATGAGTCATAGCACCGTACTCAGCCTCGGCAGTGGAACGCGCAACAATAGTCTGTTTCTTGCTCTTTCAAGAAATCAAGGAATTACCAAGAAACATGCAGAAGCCAAAAGTGGACTTGCGATCAGTAACATCACCAGCCCTATCAAAATTAGCATAAGCTATCAAGTCCAAAGAGGAAGTAGAAGATAACAATAAACCCTGAAATATAGTACCTCGGAGATAGCGAAGAATTCGAACCAAAGCAACCCAATGTGTAGAACGAGGAGCATAAACGAATTGACTAACCACATGAACAGCATAGGCAAGATCACTGTCAGATAGACTAAGCAACCCACGAGTTCTCGATATAAAGTAGGATCATCTAGAAGAACACCACCAGTAGGGGTGAGCTTCACATTAAGCTCAATGGGGGTATCAGAAATCTTAGTGTCCGTAAGACCAGTATGATGAATAACCTCATTGGCTTGGCCTGAGTGAGAAAATAACCCTTGGGAGAAGAAGCTACCTCAATACCAAGAAAATACCGCAAGGGATCCAGATCCTTCATTTCAAAAGTGCGGAAAAGATGCCGTTTGACCTTAGAGATAACAGAAGAGTCAGAGCCAGTGATGATCATATCATCCACATACAGTAATAAGGCAACCAGTAGAAGTGTAGAGAAGAAATAAAGCAGAGTCCTGAGCACAAGGATGAAACCCAAGCGTAGTAACAGCAGTCTAAAAGCAATCATACCAAGCACAAGGAGACTACTTCAAACCATACAGAGCACGCTGAAGGCAACAAACTTGTCTAGAGGAATGGTGAAGGCCAGGAGGAGGACACATGTAAATCTCCTCGGTGAGATGGCTATTAAGAAAATCATTTTTAACATCCATTTGATAAAGAGGCCAAGAACGAACAGCAGCGACAGAGATTAAAGTACGGACAGTAGTTGTCTTGGCAACAGGAGCAAAGGTCTCCTCATAATCAATACCATACTCTTGTGAGAAATCTTTGGCAACTAGACGAGCTTTGTAGCGCTTAAGAGAACCATCAGAATGAGTCTTGTAGACCCATTTGCAACCAATCAGATTCTTACCAGCAAGCAAAGGAACCAACTCCCAAATACTAGTTTTCTGTAAAGCAAACAATTCATCCTCCATAGCTTAAATTTAAAGGGGATCCTGACAGGCCTTCTTGTAAGACTGAGGTTTTGAAGAAGCATGAATAGCAAACAAAAAAGTACGATAGGAAGCAGAAAAACATGTATTAGACCAACCCAACCTGTTTGGAGGATGACGCGGTCGAGTAGGATAGTGGTGTGCAACAGGATCAAAGTCAACAGAAGCAGGAGGATTAGCAGTAGGAGTAGAGACAACTGGTGGAGGGAGAGTCTGGTGACGTGAATAAACTAACAACGGAGGAGGAGAATGAGCAGGTTGGGGAGAGGGAGGAGAAAAGGGAGTAAGGTCATGGAGAATGGTGGAGATGTACTCATCAGGAGGGACTTCAGAAGGAAATGGATCAATGTGAACCAAGTCCTCTTTGGAAATGAGAGTAGTCGTAGAAGGAAGCTGAAAATAAGGCAGACGTTCGAGAAAAGAAACATGATAAGAGACATAAAGACGACGGGAAATAGGGTCGTAACATCGATAGCCTTTCTGAGTAAGACTATAACCCAAAAAGACACATAGGATAGATCGGGCACTAAGTTTGGTCCGATCTTTGCTGGGAAGAAGGACAAAACAGGCAGACCCAAACACACGAAGGAGAGAGTAATTAGGAATGTGGAAGAACAAACCCTCCGAAGGAGAGAGTAATTAGGAATGTGGAAGAACAAACCCTCGTAAGGAGACCAACCAGAAAGAAGGGGAGTAGACATGCGGTTGAGAAGAAAAGCAACAGTAAGAATTGCCTCCCTTCAAAACGGAGACGGAACTGAGGCAGAGAGAAGAAGAGACCTAGCTGTTTCAAGGAGATGACGGTATTTACGCTCGGCTCGATCATTTTGGACAGGTGTATCTGTACAGGAGGTTTGGTGAATGATACCCAAATTGGCTAAATACTCACAGAACTCATTTTTAAAATATTCCCACCTAAGTCAGACCGTAACACTTTAATTGTAAACCCAAACCGAGTAGTAATCATAGACTGAAAGGTACGGTATATCTGATAGAAATCAAACTTATGAGTCATAAGATAAATCCAAGTGTAATGGGTACAGTTATCAACAAATGACACGTAGTATGCAGAACCTCCCTTGGTGAGAACAAGAGAAGGGTCTCAAACATCAGTATGAACTAAAGAAAACAGTATATCAGATATAGAAGTACTTTTACGAAAATGTAAGGCTGTTATTTTGGCAAGTTTACACCGTCGACATTTAGTAAGTTAATTAGGAGAAACTTTACCCAATATACTTGACTGAGGTAAAGACCGTAAACGGTCAGCGGACAAGTGCCCTAATCGAGAATGCCACAAGTATAAAGGACTGGACAAAGAATCTAACTGAAAAGAGGAAAAAGCAATTGGAGAGGTTTTCATAGGCAGATGCAAGCTCTCCACCACATAGAGATCTTCAACTCTATGGCCAGTCCTAATCTGCTACTTGGATATCCGATCCTGCACAAAACAGATAGAAGAAGAAAAGATAACATCAAAACTGGAGGCATCAAGTTGACTGATAGATAATAAACTGACAGATAATTAAGAAACATAAAGGATAGATAGAATAGAGATAGCAGACATAGCAGATTGTAAGATAGACCCAACAAATATAACAGACATACCAGACCCATTAGCAGCATTAACAGTAATAGGAGAGGGAAGGGGAGTACACTTTGAAATAAGAAGAGATGGGGAGTCATATGATGAGAGGCATCAGAGTAAAAAATCTAGACAGACGAAGAGATACCTAAAGAAGTCCCAAGCAAACTTAAATGAAGAGAGGAAACAATGGAGACAAACGTGGATGGTTGGAAGGCAGATATTGTATGCTAAAGCCGACTAATCTAAGCACTCAAGGAAGCCAAGTTAGGATCAAGAGCTGGAGCAGATATAGTAGAATCGGCGGGAGCCTGAAAATTACTCAGAGAAGACGGGCAAAACTAGGTCTGAGACTGCTGAGAAGATCAGCTAAACAGACATCCCTTCTTGGGACAGTTATACTTCCAATTGCCTCTCTGATGGCAGAAGGCACACTCATCCAAAGCCAGAGATATCATAATAACCATAAAACTGAGGAGTTACGTGTAATAAACTCAAAATAAAACAAAAATAGTCAAACCAAGGGTCTAAATGTAATAACCAAAAAGCTTGTGAACCAACCACACCCAATCAGAATCAAAGCAAGACCCACAGAACCAAAGTGACGAATAGAGTCAGAGGTCTCTAGACCACGCGAACCAAAGTTTGGAGAAGGAGAGTGAAATTGGGAAGCAGATGCCGAAGGGTCACAAAGAGAACAATGAACAAGGAGCAGTAGTGACCCAAGGAAGATAGAATCAGCCACGAGAACCAATCCACCACAATCGACGAAGTTAAAGGAGAGAGAACCAATCACGATGAGCCAAAGACAGAAGACGAGCCGTGATGAGGAGTCGCCTAGCAATCGCGAAGCACTGAGACGAAAAATCCAGATGGATTGACTACCAAACGCGAGTCAACTACCAACCACGAACAGATGGGTCACGAATTAGAGAGCAATGGAGATAGTGAACCACGTGAGCCGATGAAGCTGATCAAAACTTTGAACCAGACAGAACCAGAAGGATATCTCAAATCAAGAGAGAGAGACCTCTATCGATTCATGATTCGGAAACCAGCTAAGGTTACGAACATAGCTCTGATACCATGTAAGCTTTTTTGAATGTTTTCTATATATTCAACTTGTTCATAATACAAAGATTATAACCAATATTTATAGGAATCCTAACCCTGATCTAGAATAAGAAATACAATCAATCGAATATTCACAATCAACCTAATTCCATAATACATAGATTTCCATAATTACATATTATTCTCACACATGCCCCTACCACCTCCCTGATTTTCCCTATCCATCCCCACCACGATCGAGAATGGGGTAGGGACGGGACACCCTTACCTCCACCCCACCCTGCCCCTCCCCTCCCCTCCCCTCCCCTCCTTGCCCTGCCCCATTGCCATCCCACTCCCATGGAGTGAGTGGTTGGAGTGTGAATCCTAAAGGTTCTCTAATATATGCCTCTGTTTTTAACTGAAATATCGGATTTGAGTCGAAGAATTTGTCTCCTTTAGCTTTATCGTGGATAAGTTTTACTTTGGGTTTTATCCGTGGCCAATTACAATTTATTTTCCTATTTGCTTCTGTTCCCTGTGGTATATTTTTTGATGTGGTCAATTACAATTTGTTTTCCTATTTGCTTATGTTCCCTGCCATATGTTTTTTTATGTTTGGACTTTTAATGTTATTCAGGTTAAGGGTCACTCTGAGTGCGGCACACACATTGGATGATTTGAAGAAGCTCACTACTGCACTTTCTGAATGCATCAACCTTCCAAGATATGCGCGTCTATAGCACAACTGGATGTGCAAGCCTATATAGCACTTCTTCATTTTGAATTCAATAGATTTTCTCATTTATTACATGAAGATTCAAAACAATTTTGCTAGACATAGAAACAAACCGACCTTTGTGGTTGTTTTGTGACTTTATGTGATTTTTTTGGTGTACTCAGAATTTCTCAATTTGAAATGTTTAAGTAAATGTTACTGTTTGAGCAATAATATTGCAATGGTTTAAGGGAGCCTACACAATGAAAAATTATGACTGATTCACCCTTTTCTTCTGCTTGCTTTTTCTCTTTCTTAGTACAACACTTTCTCAACATCATTAATACTGAGTCCTTTCCAATGCATAAGCTTGGTTGCAATATATCATTAAAATTCAAATCGTTACGTAGCATGAAAATAAAACTAGTAAAATGAAACAAGTCCATGATTTTATTTTTTCATAGTAGTTCTTTATTTATAAATCAAGTGCAAATCTACTAACACAGAAAAGTCACAAGAAAGACACAAGGTGTGGCACTTCCACAGCCAACTTTGGCCATCGCCATCTGGTATCAGAACAATAGACCCAAATGTTTTTCGATTCTCAATGGTTTTATGTGCTCGAGCTGCCTGAAGATGTCTCTAGTAGTTTCTAGAAGCTCATCTCAGGTCAGAATGTGATGCATAAGGGAGCCCTTGACAAGAATAGCGATTTTGCTGCAAGTGTTGACAATGGAAGAGGGTCGGGTGCACCCGACAACTGCCCAAAACTCTCAAGTATCCATGAGGTTTTAAGCATGCTAATGATCCCTGAAAATGGTAAATTTCTCAGTTAAAAGACTGCTTCAAGAAAATATAAGGTGAATCTTGGGGGTGAACAAACCGAACCCAAACTGTCTTTATTTGATATCCTGGTCAATTTCGAATTTGGTATGGAAAATGTTTATGCCATCGTGTTGTCCATGTTGAGGAAACTTGATATAATTAAAAATTGGTCTTGTAATCAAATCCAATCCATGGTCAAACTAAGAAATTCAGGTCATACTATGCCTCCGTTTCTTTAGACGAAAATTTTTTTTCAAAAAATATTTCGAGTATTTTTTAACGTTTAATGCCATGAAAAATGAAAATTAAAAAAAAAAAAAAATGTTTTCTTGGTGATCAACAAAAAATTGAAAAGCTTATAGGTTGAGAGGACTACTTTAGGTTGGCCTTTGGTTCGTCTAGTTGCGGGAGAGGCTTCTCTATTCCACTTAAGACTATTCTACTTTAAACTGAAGGTGTTGGTGGGGCTTATGGGCTCGCCGCTATTCATTTTTACAATTTGAATTGTTTATTTTTTTGATTATGCGGATAGATCAATTATAAAAAAAAAAAAAAATCAAATTAATTCGATAATTGTAGTTACATAATTTAATGACATTGGTCAGCAAAAAATAAACGATAATTTGTGATGAAGTTGTGTATTTTTGTAATACGGCAGTGATATGTCCCCCGAATTGGGGGACCCCGAATCCCCCGTATTGCCTAATCAAGTAAAAAAAAAAAAAAGAAAACAAAAAAAAAAAAGAAAACAGTTTTCCAAAAAAGGAAATTAGGGGGATTAGGGGGATTGTTTTTAGGGGGACAAATCATTTTTGTTTGTAATAATATTACACATTTAGGTTGTAATGTTACATATTTTACAGTTCAAAAATATTTCAATAAGAAAATGTGCAACACTAACACAAATATGGCATTACCACACCCTTTAAAGGGTGTATTGAGGATGAAATTGGCACAACAATCACTGTTGTTGGGGCTATGGGGCTCACTCAGGGTCCTATTTTGATAATTTGAATCGTTCATTTTTTTAGAATATATTGAGCAAAACATCCTTGCAAAAAATCAAATTGATCAGACATCGGTAGTGCTATGATCAAATCAATTTTGTATTAGTAAAAATAAACGATAAATGTAATTTTGAAAATAAAACTAAATGTAAAATTGTTTTGATCATAGTGCTACTGAAGTCCGATCAACTTGATTTTTGGTAAGGATATTCTACTCGACATAATCTAAAACATGAACGGTTCAGATTATTGAATTGAAACCC
Organism: Camellia japonica; assembly: GCA_030407325.1. NCBI lineage: Eukaryota > Viridiplantae > Streptophyta > Magnoliopsida > Ericales > Theaceae > Camellia > Camellia japonica. Next base: position 11,952 of record JAPPVO010007605.1, on the reverse strand, counting down.
GAAGTGGGCCCATAGTCCGAACAATAGTGACTGTTGTGCCAATGGCATAGCAGCCACCCTTTATCAGTGTATCGAAGGTATACTAACGAGAAATTCTATAATACACATTCTATTTTGGGATATGTACATCATGTGTCTAAATTATGATATTTGTAATATTTGGTTATAACCTATTGTAATGTTACTTATGACTTATTATAATGTCAATAATGACCTATTATGATTATTATTTTTTTATAATCAATTTTTTTTTTTATAATTATAGCTTATGTAATATTTAATTATAACTCATTATTTTTTTTAAGTTATGTAATACACACTCTACTCATTCTTTAAATTAATCAACATTTTTGACTTATTTAATATATCTCATAAATTATAATTAAAAAAAATTCACCAAACACTCTTACTCAAATAAAATATATATATATATATAAAGAACTCAATAAATTGCTTCAAAGTAGTGTCATAATTTGTTTATCGTAAGAGTGGTGATTGAGACCCCCTCTCAACACCATCCCCACACATATGTGAGGGTTGGTGATTAGAGAATGAGAAAAAAGAAGAAGAAAAAAAAAAACTGACCAATCAGAGGCCTGAGGGGGTCGTAGGAGTCACCGTCTGTGAGGTCAGGATCATTTTTCTTACAAAAATATTTCAGACCCCTTTTTTCCCCACCCCCTTTGACCCCCTCTCTTTTTCATTGGTTACATTTTTATTTATTTATTTATTTTTTTTTCTATTCCTCCAATCACCGCCTACTATATATATATATAGAGTGATAAGAATGGTGATTGGAGGGATCTTGACTTTTTTTCTTATCATAAACAATCAAGCCACTCATGACTTTGAAGAAAACTATACTGAACTCCTAATTTGTTCCCCATTTTCTTTGTTGCTGACCACCGTGCACGTGTACAGCCGTACTCAAGTTGCTAATCACATGCTCTATATAGTATTCAATCACCCTGCAACTCCATATGAATTCATCATTATCCAAAAATAAAAACAACTTTGATTGGTGCACACAATTTTTGTGACACTAATAGCACTAATTTCCATTTCAGGTAAATTGTTTTTTTTTTTTTTTTTTTTTTTTTTGCCTTGTATTTTTTTTTTTTACCCGAAATGGAATTTTCGAGCTTTTTAGGGCAGAGCTTTTCGAGCTCCCCCGCTTTTCCCAAATAAAAAATAAATTGATGATTTAAATTTATTTTATTCATAAATTTTATATTTTCTCAATTTAATTTCTACCACATAAATATATTAGGAATAAATTATGGATTGGTAAAGGTGAGTTCATAGCAATTTTTTTTTTATATTTATTAGTTAGTTTCTCTCAAATTTAAATTTGAAGGACTTGTGGAGTAACACATATTTTATTTTGATAATTTAAATTATTTATTTTGTAAGGTTCATACGTATATATTATTCATAAAAATTAATCAATTTGATAATCAATCATAATTTTTTCATTTTATTGCCTGTCTTAAAAAAAAATGAGTGGTTTATTTTAAGATATATATTGTTGTCTATTTTTTTTTGAAAACAAATACAAAAAAATAAAAAAGTTATAATTATCATATAGACTTAATTTTTTTTTATGGATGATATACATTGAGAGTATTACATAATGAATGTTTTGAATTATTAAAATAGACCCGTCATGGGGTTGAGGGTCGCTGCTGTGAGAGCTTGTAGAGGTATTTACCAAGTGTATTTTAATAATCTGAATCGTTCATATTGTAAGGTTTGTCAAATATATCATCCATATAAAAAATCAAATTAATCGGATACCTATAACTCCATGATCAAGGCCTAATTGTTTTTAAAAAATTATTAAAATCATAGTAACTGTTTATTTTTGAAAAACAAATGTGCTTTTATTATGAGATTACAGATGTCCAATTATTTGATTTTTTGTATGAATGATCTACTTGGTAAATCTTACAATATGAATAGTTCGAATTATCAAAAAGTACTCGAAACAAGTTTTCAATGAGCCTTCCAGCAGGCACAGCAAGACCTCCAATTCCTCCCTTGTGAACCTCACGAACCTCTCTAAACTTGAGAGAAACGCAACAATATATTTACTTATTAATTCTTATCTTTGAATATTTGTTGGTATAATTCTTATCTTTGAATATTTGTCGATATTCTCTAACAATATTTGTGGGATATGATTTTTTATATTTATAAATATTATTAGTTTACCATAGTGGTGCAATATTTTCAATAATGCTGTAATGTCCGAAAAAAAAATATAGTCTATAATACAATATGACAATATTGTATTCATTCTAGAGACGTTTGGGCTCCATGCAGAACAAATACAGCATGACATTCCATACAAAAAAAAATTGTAAATATATGGGTTTAAATTGTTTTTCATATATTTTTGAATTAATTATATTTAATTGAATAATATATATTGCCTTTTTATTCTTCAATGAACAATTATTCCAATCAAGATCATCTGCTCCCATTTGTGCTCTTTATATGTCCAAAAGTGATATTATGAATCAATAAAATTTGAAAATTTTGTTTATAAATCCTATTTAAAGGATTTATAATTCAATAAGTCTACAAAATATTCTTATACTTTATCTAGTCGCATACATTTGAACTTATATTTCTATAAATCATTTCTCATATTAGAAGTATTATGTGAACTATTTTACCTTATAAACTTTTATTATAATACATATATATATATATATATATATATATATATATATTATATCATATATTTAGAAGAGAGAAAATTATTTATTAGATATATTTTATTTATGATATATATATATATATATATAATATTGTATATAAGTATAAAAGATTATTATTCTTAGGCCCCGTTTGGCAATTTCATATTTTAGAAAAAAAGTTAAAAAGTTACTATAAGTTGTCACATCACTCTCTCTTTTCTGCACATTTTTTACTAATAGTGTTTTCTTTGCCTCAATGTGAGGGATTCACTTTATTAAAGATCTTCTTTTATTATTTTATAATAAGCTCCTGCCATAAAAGAACATTTAGAAGAAAAGATTAGTTGTACACGTACACTGATGATAGAGATGATGATGGATTCGCAATAAAAATGATGGTAAATCGATAATGAACAATCATTTTTTGCCATTGTTATACATAAATCGTAGTTTATTCGTTGATTTGTGTAGTCATCGATATTGTGTAGTTTATTCATCGGTATTATGCCGGAGTTGTTTGTTACTATGCTTATTGGTTGAACAATCATTTTTATTGCCGTTAAACAATTGAAATAGTTGATTTTCACATCTTTTTTCTTTTTTTTTTAAATTTTGCTTCGTGTTTTCAGGTTGCAATGTGAATGTTCACATTAGTATGAGTTTATTTATTTTAAAGCTAGTTGTATGTTAATTATGAAATGTAAACATTCATATTATATTTTGATATAAATTTTATTTTTTCGAATGTTAATTGTTTTTGTCACTGCGTTTGTTGGTTAAACAATCATTTTTTGTTGCCACTGAATAATTGAAATAGTCAATTTTTACTTTTTTCAATTTTATTTTAGGGCAAATTACACTAATAATCCCTATAGTTTGGGACTTATGTCACTTTGATCCTTAACTTTTTAATTATGATACATTTGATTTTGAATTTTTAATCTCGTTCCAAATAAGGACAATTGAAGATATTGTTACTCCATTTGAACAACTTATTTTGTGTTGATTAATTTATATGTTGTTTGAAATACAATGGCCTTTTTTTTTAATGAATAATGTTGAAACTTTTTTTTGTTATGAAGTTTTGTTTGTTTTGGTTTGGTTTTCAGAATCTATTTTCAGAAAATTTTTCTAAGAAATTAAAATTTAAATTGGTGAAAAAAAACTAAAAATATATCATTTTTATATAATTTTATCTTTTGGGAGGATAGAAATAATTTTTTAAAATATTTTTTTTTGATATTTATTTTTCATTGAATTAGTTTTTATTTTTTCAAAAGTCAAATATAACGACAATTTTAATGTTACTATTAAACCAATTCATTAAATCAAAAAATTCAAAATAAAAAAATGTTTCATATATTAAACATATTGATTATATATTAAAAACGTAATAACCATCCATTACATGATAACCATTTAAAAATATCTTAACAACAAATACAATCATCTATTACATGATAATCATCCAAAATATCAACAAAATAACCACTTACTACATGATCATCATCCAAACACATATTAAAAATTAATTTGGTAAAAACATAAAAATATAAAAGATTTATCATTTTTGTATAATTTTATCTTTGGTGAGTAGAAATATTTTTTAAAAGTTTGAAAATAATTTTTTGACATTGTCAAACCAGTTTATATTTTATCAAATTGACGATTTTATCCTTAAAATGAAGCAACATTGTCTTCAATTGTCTTTATTTGAAATGAGATTCAAAATTTAGGATCAAATGTATCACAATTGAAAGGTCAGGGATTAAAATGACACAAGTACCAAACTACAGGGACCGTTGGTGTAATTCGCCTTTTATTTTATGTTTTTATGTTGCAGTGTGAATGTTCACATTGGTATTAATTTAGTTTTTTTAACTGTAGTTGTATATTAATTGTAAGCTGTGAACATTTACATTGTATTTTTGTATGAATTTTATTTTTTTTAAAATTGGTTGTATGTTTTGTCACGACCCGCTCCCCGTATCCAAGGGTTAAGCATCGTGATGGCCAGTAACCGAGGTTACCTCCGGCCAAATCTTTAAACAAATTAATAAACGCAAGCGGAAGAAATATTTAAATAAAGGTACTAAAATAATCATTGGAGTTTCTATTTTTTTATTACAAAATGTATTGACCAAAAAGGCCGATATTTACATATAAAAATACATCAATAAAAGTGTTGTGTGCCTACCCCACACGCTGGTCCTGACATGTCACCTGAAAGTGGTAAAAAAAAACTATAAGCTCATGGCAGAGTGAGAAATATTATACTAAGAGTATAAGGCATAAAATTTACCATGGATAATTAGTTGGGCCAAAAAGAGCTTGATACATAACTTACATAATACGGAAATCATTTGGCATATGCCTCGGATCACGTAATACGGAAATCACTATACAACCATAACCACGGTACATCACTAAGTGCCAAGCACTACACTGGTCAATGGATTCACGACAAACACTGGACCACAGAGTGGTCAATCACTAAGCCAATGGTTATTTAAGTCCTCCAAGGCATGAGACATCACTAAGCCAATGGTTATTTAAGTCCCCCAAGGCATGGGACTCCCGTGGTGGTATTCACAAAACATATTTTCATATAAGGTCATAGAAAAATATTCTTTGAAAGTAAAACAAATATATCCATGGGTTTCCTTTTCACAAATAGGGTTCAGATAATAAAACCACGTAACTAAAACCTTTATAAAACATAGTTTTTATTAATATACTATTAAAACATAACTTTTGTAAAATAGATTTTGGTAAGTCAAAACATACGTAAAATACATTTTGATAACTCGAAGTATAATATAACTCACCTTAACTTTAATACTTTACTCTTTTTTTCCACTATCAAAGATCTTTTTATCATACACCTGTTGGCTACATATTTTGTAAAAGCCAATTATAGTTCGACACGTGGCAAAGCAAGGATAGTATGGGGAGACTGCTCAAGTCTTCGATCTTGATCGTACACGTGGCAGTGGAAATTGGTTCTCACGTGATCTGAGTAGCACAGGATCAATAAAGAGATACAAGATGACGTGGCTTCAACGGTTGCTCATATTCAAATTCAAATACAAGAGGGAAGTTCAACTGCAAGGAAAGGCGTAGTGGAACTACTTCTAAGGCAGCATGATCAGCAATTATGGAGGAGCGGTTCGACAGTTTGAAGTGCAGTTCGATGGTCATCCTTGAGGAGTATAAATAGCAAGGAGGTCCCTAGAAAAAAAACCCCAGACTCAGATCATACAAACCAGTCTTTACTTCATATTTTCTTTTCCAGTTTTACATTTCCTGTACTTTAATTTCCTGCACTTTAAATACCTGCACTGCACTTCGATTCATAGGAGTAGTTTCAAGTAGATTCAAGTAGACTGTCGCTGTAAACCTCTTCGAGGCCGAGTTTGGACCATTGTAAGTGTTCATGTTAATGAAATACTTCGATTGTTCTTCATATTAACTGTTATTCTCTTAATTTCTCCTAAGTCAAGCCACCAGTAAAAGTCCTCTTCATTGAGGCTAAAAGAACTAAAACACAATCGTCTGATAATTGGTTGGCAATTATAATTTCTGTAAGGACTAATTGATCCTTGCTGGCACGCTCGCATTTACAAAAATACCCTTCAAAAAGCCAAAAAGCCAACATATATTTTTGGCACGCCCGGTGGGACTTGTTAAAATGGCTAGACGAAGACGACATGGAGAAAATGAACGCTTGGAAGAAGGCATAGAAGGGGAGGTAGAAATACCTAATCCAGAGGATAATGTGGTAACACATCCTGTGGAAACTCCCATGTTATCCGAACCTATGGTCGAACAGACCAGTACTTCGGGACAAGAACCATATGTTCATAATATTGGACGAAACCAAAGAATTGGACCATCCACTGTTCCATCTACCCAGCCAACAAATCCATGGGATGGCTTAGTAGATGCTATGGGACAACAACCAACAAACACAAGACACACAGAAGAAGTTTTAAATGTCCTTCAGCAAAGATTGGCTAGAGATAAACAGCCTATGCAAGTTAATGGACAGCCTAATGGTCAAACTAGTACTCAGAACTATGAAAGACCATCACCTCAGTCTTGGTATGAACCCATTTCAAGGCCTATAGCAGGCCAAAATGCCTCAGTATTTAACAGTGAAGCCACATAAGTTAGTGGATCTGGCCAAGTACAAGAAACTAGCATAAGAATTGTTACAAATCCCATGTTCGAAGCCATACCTGGCACTAGGGGGTATAATAATCTCTTATTCGAATTTGTACCCAGGGGGTTGGAGGGTTTTCCCACAAATGGAAGGGACACAATGCCTGTCCCAGCACCTTTCGCAGGCCCTTTCGCAGGCCCTTTCGCAGGACAGGCTCAAAGGGGTTACCCACACCTCCAACAGCAACCTGCACCACAGGGGCAACCAGTCCCAAATTTACCACCTTATGGACCAAGAGGACCACAAGCAAAAGGTTGTCCACCAAATCCTGTGTTCGTCCCTCCAGTAGTAGTTCAGCAGGCACAAAATATGGTCCCTAGGGACCAAATTACTGATATTGTTAGGGAGATATGTGGACCGATGGCTCGGGGGGTCCAGACTCCTGTATACAGAAAACCATACCCAGAATGGGTGGATAAGGTACATGAATACCCAAGAGGGTTCAGAATACCAGATTTTACCCTCTTCTATGGAACTGGAAATCAGTCAACAGTAGAGCATATTGTTAGATTTGCTGCTCAATGCGGTGAATTCACTAATCATGACTATATGAAACTGAGATTGTTTCCAAATTCTCTAACTGGGGGAGCATTTGTATGGTACATCAACCTTACACCTGGCTCCATTCAAACTTGGCAACAAATGGAAGAGGCATTTCATGCCCAATTCTTCCAGTCGGAGCCAGAGGTTTCCATGGCAGACTTGGCAAGATTGAGTCAAAGGCTTGAAGAAAAGGCTACTCAGTTTATTGCCAGATTTAAAAGGGCTCGAAATAAATGTAGAGTCATCCTACCAGAGCCAGAATTCGTAAGATTGGCTCAAAACGGTTTAGAGTTCAGGCTTCAAAAGAAGTTTGATTCAATTGAATTCAGGGATTTGGTCGAACTAACCTATAAGGTGTCTCGATATGAAGCATTACTAGAGGAGGAACAAGATCGAAATAATGCCTCGTACAAGACATATTATAGAGATCCAAATTATGAGATCGATATAGCAGAGATTGTGGGCAAAGAACCTGTAATCTGTGAAGCATTAATTCATAAGGATACAACCATCGACCAGCAGTTTAAAAAGAAAGACTTTCACAGAAAGTACTCTTTCGACCTAACAAAAGCAGATGACATTTTTGATCATTTGCTTGCAGCCAATTTCCTTAAGTTACCAAAAGGAGTAAAACTGCCATCTCCAGATGAACTTAAAGGAAAAGTATACTGTAAATGGCATAACTCTTGGTCTCACTCGACTAAAAACTACATTGTTTTTCGAGACAGGATCCAAGAGCAAATTCGGAAATGAAGTTTGAAGTTCCCAGCCAAAACAGAAAAGGCCATGGGGATTGACAGTAACCCGTTTCCAAAAGTTGGAGAAAGCGCAGCTAATGTGGTTGTACCAAACTTTCAGAATTTATCTCTGCAGGAATTGGAAGAGGTCAATGTGCAAATGCATATTGCCAACCAGACAACTGCAAAGAAGGATACTAGAAACCCACCAGTTATTGGACAAGGTTTCTCACATCAGAAAGAACACTCTGATGAAGAAGCACTGGATGACGATTCCTTGGAAGCAGCTGTAATGCAGAGGATGTGTCCCAGATGCAGACTGAGCTACAAATGGTTGAAGGGGCTTCCAATTGATGGGAAGCAATATATAGGGATGTCCAGAGACGTCCTAAGTCAACCAATGCTTACAACAAAAGGCCGTATCCGGCTAGTGATAGGCAGCGACCATTAGTGGTTGAGCCTGCAGTAGACAAAATGCGTGATAAAGGCAAGAGGCCCTTGTATGAGTCTAGGCCACCTAACTACTACAGAATGGAGAGCAGCCATTCTGAAAGAAGATTGGAGAGGAGTTCAGGTTATGGGACTAAAGCCAGAGATTGGCCCCCTAGACCAACCTCATGAAGAGCAGAAAGTGGCCACCTCCATCGAAGGCCAGAATCAGGCTCGAAACATGAGACCAGATTCAAGCACTTACCTTCACAGCCAGCTTCGAAGATGGCTTCGAAGGTTGAAAAAGCCAGTTCAACATCTGAGTCAGCAAGTTCGTGGGTACCTGGGGTCCCAAATTGGTTTGTAATGCAGAACAAGCCTAGGGGGGGTGCCTGCTCAAAGGGATGTTGGAAACCAAGGCAGGATGGTCAAGCCTCCTTTGGTGGCTCCGAACTACTGGGTACTGCTGAAACATCCAAAGACAAAGGAACCCAGATATGGTTCCAGTCATTTCCAGATCACAAAGGAGGAAAATTCAGCGCAGGTACACCCAGTACCAGCAAGATTTGAAAGAAAGTGGAGAGAGTTCTTCACTGATTAAGACAGAAGGAAAGAAGACTTCGGAGTCAGACCGTACTCCAAAACCGACTCTACAAAGCAAAGTGGTTTGTAGTAGAGAACAGTTGGCCCAGGTTCATTTTGAACTAAAGGCCAGAGAGAAGTCTAGTTTGGCAGGGTTGGAGAAGGCCCTGATGGAAAGTGACAGCGAAACAGAAGAAGAGATTGGCATGAGCCAAAAGAAAGAAATGGCAGAAGAAGAAATGTTCGAAGCCTTCATGGCTGAACAAACATTTCTGACTGAAGAACCAGTTGAGAAAGATCCTTCGAAGGGATCAGTTATCAACGAAGTGCCAGAGTGCAGCATGGAGGATGCTGCTGAAGACACCAAGCAAGGTAGCCAAAAGGGGAAGAAGGTACAGCCAGCCTTCCAATTTGGCTCATTTCCTCCAGTATCAGTCAATATAGTACACATATTGCCTCATGAGTTCCAAGCTGGGGATGAGGACCAAGACATGGATCCTATTCCAGTCTCCAGTGAGGAATCGCAAGTGAGTATGGTACATGATGGTCCTGGAATGGCTATCCCGATGGAAACTGAATGTGAGAGTGAGGAAGAGGTGAGCATCAACCTCTCATATCCTTTTGAATATCCCTCGAATTCCATGACACAACATGTCAAGCCTTTGTACATCAAGGCTTTCTTCGATGGGATACAACTGAATCGAGTCCTGATAGACAATGGGGCAGCAGTAAAGTAAAATTATCTTCCGAAATCTTCTTATGAAGAAACTAGGGAAAAAGAATCCCAGGTTGATCCCAACCAACACAACCATCGCTGGCTTTGCTGGAGATAAACAAATGGCTCAAGGGATTCTACCCATTAACTTGAGCGTGGGAAACCAGGGACTGCATGACAGCATTCTTCGTAATCGACAGCAATGCTAAATATAATGCTTTACTCGGGAGAGATTGGATCCACACTAACAAATGTGTGCCTTCCTCTTTGCATCAGAAGATCATGATGGCTTTGGGCAATGGAGAGACAGAGGAGATTGATGCAGATCCTCAACCCTTCATAGCCTGTGCAGACTTTGCAGAGGCCAAGCTGTATGTTGAGGGAGTGACACCACTCAGTATACTGAGGAAAGCTGATGGCTCAGCCGAAGTGACGGCTGATGAGGAAAGTGACACACCTGAAGCACTTAGTCCAAGAGAGTGCTGATGAAGAGGGTGTCGTTAAAGATGACAATGATGCCTGGTTATAGGCAAAGAGATGAAGAACAAGAAGCCAAGTCTTTGGCTCTGATTAAATTCTCAACATTGGACGTAAAAGCAATAGTCCAGAAAGTACAGAAGCAAGAGAGAAAAGCCATGATAATTGGCTGTGAACAAGAGCAGCAACAGGTCAGAATTTTGACCCTTGGGAAATACTGTGCGTTGGACATTGAAACAAAAGTCCAGGAGATACAGGAAGAAGATGCTTTGTGGACAGATTTTGTCTATGAGGAAGAGGGCAGAGATGTCGAACTAAAGAACCTAGGAGCAGAACAAGGTAAGAAGGTGCTTCGAAGGATGAAGAAGAAACCAAAGAAGAAGCTTCAATGAGTTCTCAGACACAAGACCCTTTAGAAGAAGTGAATTTAGGGGAAGGTTCTGTGCAGCAGCCCACCTATATAAGTGCTTGTTTGAATGCTCTGGACAGAGACCAGTTGTTGGTTGTTCTAAAGAAATACAAAGATTGCTTTGCATGGTCTTACAATGAACTGCCAGGATTGGATAGGTCATTAGTGGAACATAGGCTCCCTATGAGGCCTAATTTCAAGCCATACAAGCAGAAACCTAGAAGAATGAGTCCAGAAGTAATTCAGAAAGTCAAGGAAGAAATTCTTAGACTACTCAAGGCAGGCTTTATTAGGACAGCCAGGTATGTCGAATGGCTATCTAATATTGTGCCTGTAGTTAAGAAGAATGGCAAAATGAGGGTATGCATCGATTTCAGAAACTTAAATCTAGCAACTCCCAAAGATGAGTACCCTATGCCTATAGTGGATCTGCTGGTAGACAGTTAGCAGGACATCAGAGATTTATCAATGATGGATGGGCACTTGGTTATAACCAAATCTGCATTGCAGAGGAGGATATCCACAAGACAGCATTCAGATGTCCTGGGAATATTGGCACATTCGAATGGGTTAAAATGCCATTTGGTTTAAAGAATACTGGGGCTACATACTAGAGGGCTATGAACACTATCTTTCATGACCTCATTGGAGGGTATCTAGAGTGTTATATTGATGACATTGTAGTGAAATCCCAGTCCATGGAGGAGCATCTGTTTCATTTAGAAGCAGCTTTTGAAAGAATGAGGAAGTTCAAGTTGAAGCTCAATCCTTTAGTTGTGCTTTTGGCGTATCATCTGGAAACTTCTTGGGTTATGTGGTACACAAGAAAGGAATACAGATTGACCAGAATAAAGCCAAAGCCATCATTGAAGCCAGGCCTCCATCAAGTAAGAAAGAATTACAAAGGTTCCTTGGGCAGGTTAACTTTCTTCGAAGGGTCATCTCTAACACTGCAGGGAAAACTAAAGTATTTTCTTCCTTGTTAAGGCTGAAAGATGAAGAGGAATTTGTGTGGACAGCAGAGCATCAGATTGCTTTCGAAGGTATCAAAGCTACTTGGCCAACCCTCCAGTGCTGATGCCACCAAAGGGGAACAAGCCCTTGAAGTTGTACATAGCTGCAGCAGAAGA
>JAPPVO010007604.1:0-27034 GCA_030407325.1 Camellia japonica | reverse complement strand
GCTAGGGTAGTTAATTATTTATTTGGTCTGTATATTTATTTGGTCCCTCCGAGTGAGGGCGAATTTGTAATAAGTGTGGGTGCGTGTGTGCATGTCTTCCAACCTCCACTTCTTTCTCCCTTTTACTTACCTGCTTTTGATGATTAGTATTAGGGCATATTTCAATTAGCATCCTTATGCTATGCATGCGTGCATTCATGCATTTGTTTACATGCACCGGGCTCGGTACATCACACTAACTGCATTGTACTTCAATTTCCAAATTGAATACATGTTACTTGTAGCATTTCACATGCCATGTTTAGGATAGCCGAGCCTATTCTCGTTGCATCTTGCATGTGTTGCATTAGCCATCTTAACATGAGCTAGGATCATGCATTGATTACTAACTAGTTTCTCTTTTGGCTTGGAGTACTAGGTGAGTTTTTGTGCTTTAGCATATCGCATGCGTGTGAATGTTGCAATAATAGCATGATTACCATGAGGCTAGCTGCTTATGTGATATTACTGCTTGAATGCCTGTGGATGGAGGTCAAATTACTTAAATTGGAACAATGCATGAAAACTGTGAGTTTTTAAGCCCACTGGATAGTGGCAAAATCATCTTTTCTAAAGCCCACTTGAGGGTGGCAAAACCTGCATTTTAGCCTACCTGCGAGTAGCAAACCATTTTCAAAACGAACATGTAGTGTTTTGTTCCAATTTAGGCGATTTGGTCTATACTTATTTGCTGTGTGCATAACATAGTAATTCTAGGCTAATAACCGGAATAAGAACACATAACGTTTTCAAAATTGGATATCATGGTTAGTAGAGGCCGGTCTTCGGACCGGGCGAGAGGGGATGCTCATAGCTGACCTTCCCCAATCGTACCCAAGTTCCCGAGCCGAGGCAACTTTGGTGATGACGGACACGTGGCCTTTGGCACCGAGCCAGGGTTTCCTAAATTCCCCCAAAATAAAATATTTAGGTGGCGACTCTGTATCTGGCAAAGCAGTCCATGTTTGGCACTTCTTTTCAAAAATCTGTTTTTTCTCAAAACGATTTGCCAGAGTTGGACTCTTTGGTTCAGATTAAGAACCGCAACAACAAAAGGGAGTCCGAACTGTAGAGTGAAGCCCACGGGCGCGTCTACAGTTGGAAAGTCAAAGAAGAAAAGATGATAATGTATCACCAGACCTTGGACTTGTTAATTCCTCAGTTTGAGAAACTAAACTTTGCTCATCTGTTAAGAGAGAATAACAGGTTCACAGATGCACTAGCAACTCTATCTTCCATGATAGACATCCCTTTTGGAGTTCGGATGCGTCCGATCATCATTGACCAGAAATTTGCGCCAGCCTACGAGTCAATTGCTGCCATAGAAGAGGTTCAAGATAAGAACCCCTGGTATTACGATGTCTGGAACTTCTTGGAAAAAGAAGCGTATACACCAGGGGCAAATGCCAAGGATAAAAGGGCAATCAGAAGAATGGCTGCTCAGTTCATCATCTGTGGAGGAAAATTGTATAAGAGAAGTCATTTGGGAATGCATAAGCTGTGTGTCGACGCCGAAGAATCGAAGAGTCTGATGGAGGCCATCCATGGAGGAGAGTGCGGAGCGCACGTGAACAGGGTAATGTTAGCTCGGAAGATCCTCAAACAGGGTTACTACTGGTCCACCATGGAGGAGGATTGTATCGGCTTTGTTCGGCGATGCCACAAATGTCAGATCCATGCAAACCGCATGAACATCCTGCCGTCGAAGCTATACAATATGACTTCGCCATGGCCATTTTCAGTTTGGGGAATCGATGTGATCGGGGCTGTCACTCCGAAGGGGTCTAATGGGCATGAGTTCATTCTGGTCGCGATAGATTACTTCACAAAGTGGGTTGAGGCCCAATCTTATGCAGTGTTGAAGGCTTCACATGTTGCGAAGTTCATCAGAAACAACATCATCTATTGCTACGGAGTCCCGAACGAGATTATTTCAAATAACGGTTCCCACTTCAAGAAGGAAGTGATTGACTTGTTGGAAAAATACAATGTGGCTTTTCATAAGTCATCCACATATCGGTCGCAGACCAACGGAGCAGTTGAGGCCGCTAACAAGAACATCAAACACATTTTGCAAAAGATGGTGGAAACCTACCGGGACTGGCCAGATAAGTTGCCATTTGCTCTTTGGGGCTACCGGACTTCAATTAGAACTTCTACTGGGGCAACTCCGTATTCATTAGTTTATGGGATGGAGGCTGTTCTACCTATTGAAATTGAAGTTTCGTCATTGAGAGTGCTGGCTGAGTGTCAGATAGCCGAAGCAGATTGGCAGCAGAGCAGATTTGAGGAACTCATGCTCTTTGACGAAAGAAGACTGAAAGCACTGTACCATGTTCAAGGTTATCAACGCAGAATTGCCAGGAATTTCAACAAGAAAGTTAAGTCCAGGAATCTGAAAGAAGGAGATTTGGTGCTCAAAGACAACCGAGCTCCCATCTACGACCCTAGGGGCAAGTTCAGACCCAATTGGACTGGTCCTTACATCATCAAGTCTATCTGGTCAGGTGGAGCTGTCGTGCTGATGGACCTGGATGGCCTAGAGTTCTCACAGCCGATCAACATGGACAAGTTGAAGAAATATTACCCCTAAGAGGCTCGCTAGGCCGAAAACCCGAAAGGGCGACCTAGGCAAAAGTTAGAGCATGAAAAATTTGAAATTATAAAAACTGAGCTCGCAAGGTTGAAAACCCGTAAAGGGCGGCCTTGGAAAAAGTTAGAGCGTAAAAGGAGAGTGAAAATACTCGAGTGAACCCGAGCCTGAACTACGTAAGGCTTGATTCCCATCTTTGGGATACGTAGGCAACTTCATCCTGAAGTTCAGCCATAAACTTTTCCCCAATCAACTTTGTCCATTTGATCATCTCGGTCATCTTTGTCTATTCAACATTCAAGAGCTTCGGTTGTGATCTCCGGTACAGTGCTATTCAGACTAGGGGCAACTTTCCAGTTGCTGGGATCCGGGGTTGTACATCTCAGTGACAGATCTCAGGCGTGTCCAGTTCTGATCCATATCGAAAATGGTTTTGAAAATTTTTAATAAAAGTTGATTTTGTTCAAATTAATTTTTTTACAACTTAGACCATTTTTGGACCAAAGCGGAAAACTTTCAGTACCCACAACCTTCAATTTTATTGATTTCAATACAAAGTCCTCCTGCTCTTGCATACAAATTGAAGTTGCTTTTGGTTACATTCATAAAGAAAACTTGAAAGTACTAATAAAGCAATAAATTCAGGGCATAGCTAAGTCAGGTGTTCCTGCGCCCCCTCCCAGAGCTGGTCAAAGCTTCCGACGCCAAAGTGGGCCCAATCTGTGCCTCTTCATTGAGCCAATCTATGCACTCATCAGACAAAGTGCAACTGAAAGTGGGAGCGGGGGCCAGGAGTTCTCTCGTCCTCCATGCTGTGGCATACCGAGCAAGCTGCGCGCCTCGAACTGGGAATGCAGCTGGGTATTCTATCCCTTCTACCGGGCAAATCTGATCATAGCCGAACTGGTGCTGGAACTAGAAAGGAAAGTAGAACATGCAGGGTGTCAGGCCAATCAAGCGAATCCTAGTCTGTCGGGACATGCTGTAGCTCATTGCCGGTAGATTGAGCCAAAGACAGCGCCAAGCAATACGGTCTGCAGACAAGCTGCACATCCAGTCGAACCACCATCCCTCATCAAGGGCATCGACCAGACGTTGTCGGAAGTAATAGCCGCGAACCGAGTATGCCGGGCAAGAGTCCACAACCTGCAACTTATCCATCAACCACACCTGGGGAGGGATGAAAAAAAATGAGAGATTAAAGAATAGAGAGATGTACGATGTGAGAAAAGTGAGGAAAGGGCTTTGTGAGAAAAACCGAGCTTGAGGGCCGAGTGATGTGAGCAATATATATGTGAGATAGGGTGGGAAACATTACCTGCAGCAGTAGTGGACTCCCTGCAAATCTAGTCGTCTCTCGGCGATGAAAAGCATTCAAGCCCATCAATGTCTCGGCCAATGACATGGCAATACAGCTTTTGCCTTCCCTTAAGCCTTGGACAACCTCGATCAACCGGACGCTAGATCCTCCAGAGCCTGATGCGAGCAAGAAATGAGATAGCATGCATAAACAGAGGGCATGTCGCCGAAAGCCTTGCCAATGATGGTCACCGCGGTCACCAGCATCGGAAAACCAACAAATCAAACTCGGAATATCCAGCATTCCGTCACAAATCAAAGATTGAGCGTCGTGTATAGTAAACCCGCACATTCACCCTAAGGCTTGGGCGTGGCTGAAGCGAAGTTGGGGCAAGATTTCTTCATTGCGCTCGGATTCCATCAAAGCTTGGAAATCTTCGAAGGTAGGACACACCTCTTGCCCGCCAAAGCTAAAGACATGTGTTACCGGATTCCAAAACTTGGCCGCGGCATTGAGGAATGGAAGATGTAGCGGAGTGCGACTCAGCGTGAATAGTGCATTTATGCCGAAACCTCGGAAATTCAGCTTTTCCGAGCCATCCAAGTTGGCAATCCAGTTTGCAAGATTTTGGGCAAGAAACTCTTCCATTTGGTGCAAACCAGTGTTGAAATGAGGAAAACCACGAAGCTGGGGATTTTGTAGAAGATAAGATGTGAGTGGGAGACAGGTGGCAGCATTCTAGTGGTCCTTGTCATTTTTGGCCGGTCGACCAAAAATAATGCCGGTCGACCACCATTTTGGCCGGTCGGCTTTTTTTTTATTATGGCCGATGGCTTCCTCTTTTGGCCGATGGCCCCCTCTTATCCCCAGGACTGCCTGTTTGCTGAGTATTCTGAAAAATTATGACTGGTTCCATTACCGGTGCCTCAGGTGATGATTTTACGAAGTCACACCTATTTGCTTATCGAGTTGTTGTACATTTGCTTATCAAGTTGTATTTCATCCTCTTTAAGTCTTTGTTTTGCTTATCGAGTTGTATATACACTTGATTAACTTGTTAAGGTCTTCGTTTTTGCTTATTGAGTTGTTTTGTCGTTAGTCAGTTCACTACTGGATTATTACGGTGCAAGTGCTTAGTTTTCAAAACAAAGTTCAATCTCATTTACATTGTTATGTAATTTGATGCAATGCGATGCGATGTATAAATACAAACTTTCAACAAAAAGCTTGTTTCATTCCATCATCTTTTCAAGTACATAGTTCTGAGAAAACAAAAACCTTGAAATGAAATTAATATTGAGAGAGAGAGAGTGATTGAAAGAGCAAAAATAGGCTCTCTATTTCAATTCATATTAATTCTTACGAGGATCCTCCATTATATAGGAGAGATTATACAACATTATGATGAAAGGCAACATATAAAACTATACAACATTATGATGAAAGGCAAGGATATAAAACTAAAAGCAAAAGTAACCGAAAGCAAACAACATATAAAAATAAAAGTGGCCGAAAGCATATGGCACTAACTAAGGCATCTGATGGAGCAAACAGGCTAATACACAACTATTAATATAATATATATACATTATATATATATATATTATTAACAATGTCGCAGAAGCTTGATTTCCAACACTCCCCCTCAAGCTACGTTGTAGATGTTAATCATTCCCAATTTGTCCGTCAGATCTTCAAAGTTAACTCGAGCAAGAGCTTTTGTGAGAATGTCAGCCTTTTGACAGTTTGTTGGAGTGTAGCTGACTTGAAAAACTCATTCTTCAATCTTTTCCTTGATAAAGTGTCGATCTATCTCCACGTGTTTAGTTCGATCATGATGAACCGGATTCTTAGTGATACTGATGGCGGCTTGGTTGTCGCAGTATAAAACCATGGGATGCTCAGATGGACCCGTAATTCTTCTAACAGTCTGTTCAACCAGATTCCCTCACAGATACCTAGGGCCATAGCACGAAATTCTGCCTCAGCACTACTACGGGCTACCACTGACTTTTCTTGCTTCGCCATGTAACCGCGTTCCTCCAAACAAACGAACAATAGCCAGAGGTTGATCTTCGATCAGTCACTGAACCTGCCCAATCTGCATCTGAAAAAATCTCAATTTTTCTATTTGTTGTTCTTTGGAAGAAGATACCCTTTCCCGGTGTCCTTTTTAGGTACCTCAATATTCTGGTCACAGCAGTCATGTGTTTTTCGGTTAGATTATTCATGAATTGACTGACCACACTAACGGAGAAGCCGATGTCTGGCCTTGTATGAGAAAGATAAATGAGTTTTCCCACAAGACGTTGATATCTCCCTTTATCACTTGGTGCACTACCGTCACTTTCTTCCAGTTTGATAGTTGTGTCCATAGGAGTTTCTGCCGGCTTGCATCCTAGCATCCATGTTTCATTCAGTAAGTCTAGAACGTATTTACGTTGTGAGACTGCTATACCTTTCTTTGACCTAGCATCTCCATTCCAAGAAAGTACTTAAGATTTCCAAGATCTTTAATCTCAAATTCCTTGTTAGGAATTTTTTAAGTAAGCCAATTTCCTCTTTATGACCTGTTAGAATTATGTCATCCACATAAACAATGATAATTGCCAATTTCCCTCCTAGGGAGTGCTTCACAAATAATGTATGATCGGATTGACATTGAACAAAACCGTACCCTTTCACTGCCTTAGTGAACCGTTCAAACCAGGCCTGGGAGTCTTTGAGACCATACAAGGATTTTCGGAGTCTGCAAACTTTGTTGAAATTTGATGTCGTCTCAAGTCCAGTAGGAATGTCTATGTAAACTTCTTCCGCTAAGTCACCATTGAGGAAGGCATTTTTTACATCAAGTTGGTGAAGTGACCAATCGAGATTAGATGCCAAGGATAAAAGTACACAAACAGTGTTGAGCTTGGCAACTGGAGCAAAGGTTTCTTGATAGTCAATGCCATATGATTGAGAGAATCCTTTGGCAACCAACCGAGCTTTATAACGTTCCACATTACCATCTGCCTTGTGCTTTACTGTGAAAATCCACTTACATCCAACTGGTTTCTTACCTCTTGGAAGATCAGTAATTTCCCAAGTACCATTCTTTCCAGAGCCCGAACTCCTCATTGACTACCGCCTTCCACTGAGGAGACTTGAAGGCTTCCTGAATATTCCGAGGAATGGGTATCTCCGTGATGCTAGAAAGTGAAGGCACGGAACGAAGGTGATAGCTTATCATAAGAAATAAAGTTCCCAATGGGATGCTGAGTACATGATCTAACTCCTTTTCTCCAAGCTATGGGCATATTAAGAATACTGTTTTCTAACTCAGAATCAACAGTACTATTTGTGGTAAGAATATTGTTACCTGGAATGTTGCTTGGATTAGAACCCGGTTCAGCCTCATGGGATTATTGAGAAAGTGCTCCCTCCGTTTCCTCTTGGATGTGCTCATTATCCCGCAAGGCAACAATGAACTCGGAATTTTCGGCAGGAAAGATTGATTCAATGACTCAGGAGGTGTGGGATTTTTGGTGGTGATGGATGGCTCACTAAATGACTCAAGGGTCCAAAATTGATATTCCTGGGTTGGAGTCTCCTCCTGAATATCGATTTTAGGGTAGTAAGACTGGGTTTCAAAAAATGTGACATCCATGGAAGTGTAGAATTTCCTGGTGACCGGAGAGTAACACTTATACCCTTTTTGATGTGACGAATACCCAATGAAGACACACTTAAGCAACCGGGGATCAAGTTTACTTCGATACTGTTGATGGATATGAACAAAGACAGAGCACCCGAAAATTTTGGGTGGGATGGTGGAGATGAGGCGAGTAGTGGGAAAGGATTTTAGGAGAAGTTGACAAGGAGTTTGGAATTGTAGTACCTTAGATGGCATCCTATTGATAAGGTAGGCTGCTGTAAGAACAGCTTCCCCCCAGAAGAATTGTGGAACATTTGTGGAAAACATGAGCGATCTAGCAACATCTAACAAATGCCGATTTTTCCGTTCAGCGATGTCGTTTTGTTGTGGGGTGTCAACACATGAACTTAAGTGAACTATCCCTTCGTTTGCTAAAAAGTCTCCTAGAATGGAGTTGAAATAGTCCCGAGCATTATCAGACTTTAGAATTTGGATTTTTGACTGGAATTGTGTCTGAATCATAATTTGAAAATTTTTGAAGATTTGGCTCGTTTCAGATTTGTCTTTCATGAGGAAGACCCAGGTTAATCTAGTATAATCATCTATGAATGAGACAAACCACCTAGTACCAGTTACATTTTTTATTCTGGATGGACCCCAGATATCACTATGAATTAGTGAGAATGGACGAGACGCTTTATAGGATTGAATGGGAAAGTGGGACCGTACATGCTTAGAAAATTGACAGATTTCACAATCAAAAGGTTTTGGATTTTTATTAAATAATAAGGAAATAAATGCTTGAGATACATAACATTAGGATGACCTAAGCGATAGTGCCACAACATAATTGCTCTATCGTTATTTTGACACGAAACCGAAAAAGAACTACCACAAATTGCTGTTTGAGGTTGTTCCTGTGGATAGTGGCGTTCCTTAAGGATGTAGAGTCCAGAGCATTCCTCAGCATTGCCAATCGTCTTCCCCGAATCCAAATCCTGAAATTCACAATGAGTGGAGAAAAAATTAATAACACACCTCTTTTCCTTAGTGAGTTTACTAATTGACAATAAATTACAGTCCAAGTCAGGAACAAGGAGAACAGAGTTGAGAATAAGATTCCTAGACAGCACAACTAAACCTGTACCGGCAACCTTTGATAATGAACCATCTGCTATTCGGACCGTTAAATTATTTTGACATGAGCTATATGTATCAAAAATTGTTGCATCTCCCGTCATATGATCAAATGCTCCTGAGTCCACAATCCAAGGTTTTTTACGTTTCTTACTAACAGTAAAGGCGTTCAAAGAATTACCTTTGTGAGCCAAGGTTCCGGATCCTATGATGTGGTTGGAAGACGAACCAGATTGTGACTGTAGTAGTTTTTTCTGGAGCATCTCCATTTGCTCCTTGGTGAAAGGGCTTGCTTCAGGTTGTGGTGATAGTTCATTTGTACCTACATGATTACCTCGTCCTTCTTTCTCAAGAGGCTGACGTGGCTTCCAATCTGCTGGCTTTCCATGAATCTTCCAGCAAGTTTCTCTCGAGTGACCCGGCTTTCTGCAATGATCACACCAAGGCCTACCTCCTTTATTTTTCTGACGGTTGTCGATAGGAGCGAATTGAGTCTTAAGAGCCGAGCTTTCTGCCATATTCAGTTGTTGATGAGATCCCATCATGAGTTTTTTCCGACTTTCTTCACGACGGACTTCAGAGAATGCCTCTCTAAGGCTAGGTAGCGGTTTTACTCCCATAATTATTCCTCTGATTTCATCAAGATTTGTGTTCAATCCTAACAAGAATTTAAACACACGCTTCCCTTCGACAATCTTTTTATATAACAAACCATCAGCAACACACTGCCAGTTATGAACCTCAAACGTATCAAGTTGACGCCATAGACGAGTAAGGGTATTGAAATATTCAGTTACCGTAAGATTGTCTTGACGTAAATCGTGGAGGGAGCTTTCAAGCTGGATGATTTCAGATGTGTTTTCCTTGTCTGAAAACGTTTCTTTTGCCATGTCCCAGATCTCTTTAGCAGTATCAAATGACAGAAATTTTCGCCAATGTCAGTGGTCATAGGTTGACGAGCCACGACATGACCATATTATTTTTAGCTATCCACCTTTTGTAGGTTGATGCTGTGGTTTCTGGTAGCGCCGAGGCTCCGGTGATGTAGTCATCTTTCTCCTTTCCCCGTATAAACATTAATATGGATTGAGACCATTGCAAATAATTTTGCCCATTCAGTTTATGGGCGGTGATCGGAAGATGAGAGGTTTCCATTTGATGAGAGGATAAAGATGATGAGATGATAATATCAGAAGAAGAGGAGGATGAGGATGAGTGATAGTCATTCCAAAAGCTGGACCGTATTTAGGCATGAAATAGAAGGATATATTTGAGTAGAAAAAAAAAATTAAAACAGAAAAATTCGAATACTGACTGAAGAGGCGAAAATGATGAGACAGGATTACACCTGCTCTGATACCATGAAATGAAATTAATATTGAGAGAGAGAGAGAGTGATTGAAAGAGCAAAAATAGGCTCTCTATTTCAATTCATAGTAATTCTTACGAGGATCCTCCATTATATAGGAGAGATTATACAACATTATGATGAAAGGCAACATATAAAACTATACAACATTATGATGAAAGGCAAGGATATAAAACTAAAAGCAAAAGCAACCGAAAGCAAACAACATTAAAAAATAAAAGTGGCCGAAAGCATATGGCACTAACTAAGGCATCTGATGGAGCAAACAGGCTAATACACAACTATTAATATATATATATACATTATATATATTATATATTATTAACAATGGCAGAAGCTTGATTTCCAATAAACCTGCCTGAGGCAGTGCAATGTGCTCAAACTACCAGTAAAAAGAAAAGTAAAACAAAAAAGGGAAAGGAGGAAGAAAAGCAGCAGATGTCTGAATCGGCATCAATCATCTCAAGCACAGGGATCCGTCCGAATCCTCTTCCTGGACGAAAGAGTGGTTGAACGAGCGCACTAGAATAAGCGCACTCGCTATGCATCTTTCTTTGAACAATGCCTCGTCGTCTTGTTTTGGTTGCATCTCAATATCGCGAATGGCATACCTTCACCATACTTATGCTGAACGTTATTTATTCCTTGTTTTACACATTGTACACATTGTCGCATGTACTTTACTTACATGTGTTCAAGTTCCTATACACATTGCATGCGTTGTCACGTTATGCTTTACTTATACGTGTTCAAGTTCCTATACACATTGCATGCGTTGTCGCGTTATGCTTTACTTATAAGTGTTCAAGTTCCTATACACATTGCATGCGTTGTCGCGTTATGCTTTACTTATACGTGTTCAAGTTCCTATACACATTGCATGCGTTGTCGCGTTATGCTTTACTTATACGTGTTCAAGTTCCTACACACATTGCGTGCGTTGTCGCGTTATGCTTTACTTATACGTGTTCAAGTTCCTATACACATTGCGTGCGTTGTCGCGTTATGCTTTACTTATACGTGTTCAAGTTCCTATACACATTGCATGCGTTGTCGTGTTATGCTTTACTTATATGTGTTCAAGTTCCTATACACATTGCATGCGTTGTCGCGTTATGCTTTAATTATATGTGTTCAAGTTCATATACACATTGTATATGATGTCGCATGTGCTTTACTTATATGTGTTCAAGTTCCTATACACATTGTACACGTTGTCGCGTGTACTTTACTTACATATGTTCATAATTATCTTCACCTTCACACATTGTATGCGTTGTCGTGCATGCTTTACTTACATGTGTTTGTTCACTACTCAGTTTGCATTATTATGCACCACTCGGCTTGCATTGTCCCCCGTGCCCTCCTTGCATTGTTTTGCATCCAATCCGCATTGTTATGCGTCGTCCTTGGGTTGCATTGTCTTGCATCCTCCCACTGGCGTTGTCTCGCACGTCACTTGCATTATTATGCACACTTCACCTGCGTTGTCACGCACTTCTCACTTGCATTGCTATGCATGTTTCTAACATGTTGTATCTGTTAAGTTTTCTTTCTTTTCTAGGCACGATATTGTATGTATGGTTCATTTGAAGCTGGCACGACCAGACGAACCGCACAGGTATTGTATTCTCCGCGTGAGACGTAGCGAGAATTAAATAATTCTCTTACATCCTTTCTGCATGAAATGTAGTTAGATTTGTGTTTGATTGCTTAAACTGTTGCATTTATTGTATGTATTTGCTTCGTTACAGCTCTCTTTGCATGATCATAAGTTATGTTCGGCATCGTGCATGTTCCTTGCATTTTGCCCATGCCATCGGGCGCATATCTTTATCTGTAGCTTGTATGCTTTGTCTAAGTCTTCGGCCTTGTCAAAAATGGGTCGTCTCTGGGCTTTGACATTCACTCCCGTCATTGTTATGACTTTCGAGTTCTATCAAAGAGGGGCAACTGTAGACACCCCATTTTTAACCGTCCTCAAGACTTGGATGTCACCGTTTGAACACTCGGTGATCATCCATGTTCGTGTTCATCTTGAGTTCTCGGAGGTTTCGGTCGCGCGCCTTGCCTCAAGACCTCTCGACTTGTTTGTTTTGTACTTGGTTGTGCACAAACACTTGTGTTTTTGCTCCTAAGGGAAGAGAGTGGCTTGTTGGCCATCCCCTCAACCCACCGGCCAAGGCTTGAAGCCACCGGCCCCTTTTTATTGCCATCGGCCAAAAGTGTTGACCGATCGGCACTATATTTGGTCGGTCGGCCACCTATTTTGGCCAATCGGCCATATTTCCCGGTCGACCCCTTTTCATCTGCCTTTGGCAGATATTTTGTGCCAACTGGAACAGCTGGCACGCACAATTCCTCCCCTCCATACACGTGTATGGAGGGATTTGAGCCTTGTTTAGCTTCCCTTGGAAGCTTTGTAAAATGGTTTTGTTATAAAAGGAGGGCCTCCCCTCCCTTTCCAAGGGTTGAATGATCTGATATATGATATATATCACTCTCTCTCTATATCCCCCCGCCCTCTCTTTACATTTGTGTGTGTAATAGTGTTCTAAAGGGTGTTTTGTTCTTAGTTTTGCACTAAGGCACCTAGTGTTACACTATACTTCGGTTGTGGAGGTGCTAAGGGGTTGATCTCAGAGTTTTTGAGTTGGTTTTGGTCAAAAGAAGGTGCTGGAGTTGGTGTTCTTGAAGTGTTCTTCAAGGGTGAGAACTACCTTCTTTATTCCCCTTTCTTGCACTAGCTTTTAGCCTATCTTACATGTTGTTTTGAGCTTAGTGTATAACTGATAAAAGTTCTGTATTTTCATGCTTAAGATGTTTGTTTAAGGTTGTTTTTGGGTTGGGGGTTGTTTACACCCTCTTAGGCCTTGTTTGGCCTCTTTTTGTGCCTTTCTCTTTGGGCTTTGGAACCCCCCCTTATTTCGACCTTCTCACCACTGAAATCCAAAGGATTTTCAGTGGTGGAGAAGTGGTTTTGAAGTCATGTATAGGGGAGGGACACCCCTCTCCCTTTATGTCTCATTTGCTTGCATTTAGGGCTCATAAAGGTAGCATGTTTGCTTAGCCTTATTTGGCTTCATTTTGGTGGGTATTTGGTGTTAGTTTATCATATTATACCTCTGTTTTTGGTCAGATTGATAGCCTATTGCATGCATCATGCACTTGCTTTGTAATCCCCTCTATTGTCATAATATGTATCATGCATTTAGACCATCGTGCATGCATGTTTTAGCTTGACTTCATGAAGCTTTTAGCTATGTTGTGACATGCTTGAGTTCTGTTTTTGGTCTTTTGGGTCATGCTTGCCATGCTTTGTATAGCCACTTTGCATTTTAGCTTGCCAGGTTTGGGTGTGTGAGTCATGAGCATGCTTCATTTGGGCTATTTCAGTGATTTGGGATCACTTATCATGCTATTTCAGTCCATGTTTCATGCTTGTATACTTGCATTTGCCATCCATTCAATACTTTGGGGAGGTGTTGTTTCATGCTCCATGTTTGGACCATTGCATGTCCCTCCATGATTAGGTCTTTGGGAGACCTCCTCATTGGGTTTTGGGGCTTATTTTGACGTGTTTTAACTCTGACTTTATTGGTCTAAGTCATGCCATGTTCGATTGTTAGAGGTGTAGTGCATTTGCCCTTTTTGGCCTTGTATACGTCTTGTTTTGTGCTCACCTTTCTAGCATGTTTTGGCCTCATTCCATAGGTGTTTTGGCTTTATTTTGGTCTGCCTCGGGATTGTTTTGGGTCACCTTGCCCCGATGGGACTTGGTCAACATAGTCATGGTTCAAGTCCCTTGGCTAGCTTTGAACTTTAACTTCATTAGCATGCCATGTTTGCATTGTGTAGTCAATTTGGCATCATTCTTCATGTGATTTCAGAGCTTATTGTAATGCCACATTCTCATATTCATCACATCTCGCTCATGTTTGAAGGTTGTGCATTGTGGCCTAAGGGATGGACCAATATGTGTGCATGGTTGTCTCGCATTTCGGTGCCTTAGTTTTGGTATTTTGGCCACTATTTTGGGGCATGGCTGAGGTCTCCCATTCCGGTTTAAGCCCATCCTTGTATATAGTTGCATGTTTGACATGTTGCATCTTGTTACATGCTTGCTAGTTTACACTTTGTTACATGCTTGTGCAAGTTGCATTGAGTAGGCACACTCATGTTGCGTTACATTATTTGCACACTTGCATTATATCATGTTTGCATGTTTAGTATATTGCATAATGCTTAGCTAGTTGCATTACATAACCTTGTTGTATACTTGGCATGTTCATGTTGCATTAGTTTAACTTGCATGCTTAGGTTGCATTGCATCCGGCATGCTTGCTACCTTAGTCTTGTGTGCATACTCGAGTCTCATTGCATTTGGCGTGCTTAGGTTGCATCACATTGCATTTGGCATGCTTACATTGCACTACCTTGTATTGCATTTACATATCGCTTTGTATTTAGCATACATGCATTACATGGTGTTTCGTTTGGGGTGTCAAACCAAACGTGAGGAATGAGGGACGTTCGTACTTAAAGTGACGAAACGTGCCTCAATCTTCGGTCGCCGTCACTCTTGATCCAACATGATAGAGTGTGTGGCATCCATTTGTTTTGTGCATCCATTTTACATTGATATGCACACTTGGCTCCTTTGGCCATCATGCGTTGAAATGCGTGATTGGTGGCCCGAGAGTCAAAAGCCACACTCGTTTGAGTTCATAGCATGATAGGGAGGGTGGTCGTGCACACATTGCTTTGAAAACGCCTTGCCATGCACTATCTGTCCTCTGCTGCAGCAAAACAGGATTCTGCAGGAATCATTGGCCGACCGACTACATCAAGTGCCGATCGACCAAAAACATCTGGCCGATAGTCATACAAATGGTCAATTACCATGTTTCAATGGCCGGTGGCCCTATCTACTGGCCGATGACCTCCCATAATGCTCAGGGAGTGGTTCAGAAGCAGTCTTGGGATTTGTGCAGCTTTCAGAGACATGAAACAGTGCAAACAGAGGCGACAGTGGGCATGGCAACGGGTTTCCGAGCGAGGCGAATCGCGCATGCATCATCCAATCATTTCGAGGCGGAGCTGCGGCGGTCTCTTTAATTTCATACTTAGTTTATTTTCGTAATTAATTTGTTAATTAATTAAGGGTTTGTAATAATTAATTAGCTAGAGTAGTTAATTATTTATTTGGTTTGTATTATTCTTTCGGACCCTTCATCGAGAGGGCGAATTTGTAATAAGAGTGCGTGCGTGCGTGTGTGAACGTCTTCCAACCCCACGTCTTTCTCCCTTTTACTTACCTGCTTTTTATGGTTAGTTTTAGGTTATGTTTCGATCAGCATACCTCATGTTAGCATGTTTGCATACATTTATTCGTATTGCACGCACCGGGCTCGGCGCATCATACTAACTGCATCGTATTTCAATTCCAAGTTGAATACATGTTATCTGTTGCATCTCATATGCCATCTTAGAATAGCCGAGCCTATTGTAGTTGCATTTTTGCATGTGTTGCATTAAGCATTTCAGCATAGTTAGAATTCATGCATGTTTTCTAATTAGCTTCTTTCTTTGGCTTGGAGTACTCGGTAAGTACTTATGCTTTAGCATCCTTGCATGCGTGTGAGTGACTGCCATGATAGCATGCTTACCATGAGGCTATGTGCTTATGTGATATAACTGCCTGAATGCCTGTGGGTGAAGGTTGGGTTGCTTGAGTTGGAATAATTCATTGAAATCCATGTTTTAGCCTACTTGCGAGTAGCAAAATTCAAAACCATTTCCAAACAAACGGATATGCGATGCTTTGTTCCAAATTAGGCGATCTAGTCTATACTTGTATGCTGTGCACATCACATAGTAATTCTAGGCTAACAAACCGGAATAAGAGCATATAATGTTTTCAAAACCCGATATCATGGTTAGTAGAGGTCGATCTTTGATCGGGCGAGCAGGGGTGCTCACGAAGTGACCTTCCCCAATCGTACCCAAGTTCCCGAGCCGAGGCAACTTTGGTGATGACGGACACGTGGCCTTAGGCAACGAGTCATGGTTTCCTAAATCCCCTCAAAATAAAATATTTAGGTGGCGACTCTGTATCTGGCAAAGCAGTCCATGTTTGGCACTTCTTTCTAAAAATCTGTTTTTCAAAAATGACTTGCCGGATTTGGACTCTTTGATGATTCATCGGTCTTGCATTGCACTCTGCGAGATTAGATACAAGACCGTGACATTGAGTCCTGACCTGTAGTGAGCCCAATGAACAAAACGGGATTCCCTCTCGGGACGTTCGGGGACATCTGCACCAATCCTTCGATCGGGCGAGCGGGGGTGCTCATTTCATGACCTTCCCCCCTCGTACCCAAGTTCCCGAGCCGAGATAACTTTGGTGATGACGGACACGTGGCCTTAGGTAAGAGTCAGGGTTTCCTAAATTTCCCAAAATAAAACATTTAGGTGACGACTCTGAAATCTGGTAAAGCAGTCCATGTTTGGCACTTCTTGATCAAAATCGATTTTCCAAAACGATTTGCCAGATTTGGACTCTGTAGTGATTTATCATTCTTACATTGCACTTTGTGAGATTAGATTCAGAACCGTGACAGGAGTCCGAACTGTAGTAGCTTTGAACACAATTCGCGCCTTCGCGCCCGGAGCGGAGTTTCGGGCAGTCTACAGGGGGTAAATACGTTTTGTAAGTCTATGTAGGAGGTGTAGGTGGTAGTTTAAGTTGGTCTAAGTATCTAGGGTGAAAGTCCAAAAACATGCACGGAGGAGATACCACATGCCTTCTAGTTAGGAGCCTGTAAAGTGGGGGATTGGTAATGCTTATTATACCTAATTGTAGACACCAGCCTAGGGATTATCTGAGTCATATTTACTATCCCGCATTTAAATTTTGGAATTTATCGAGATAATGAATTGTCTTTAAAAAATCATTACATTTTTTTTTTTTTCAAAGGAATAAAACTTCTAATTTTGGGGCATGGTATAGTGTTGCATTCATGTGATTATGGCTGCTTAAACATATGTACTTGTAGACACTCCATTTTCACCGGCCCTAAAATGTGGGTGCTTTCCTTTGATTACCCGATGATGAAAACAAGAATGTGCTTCTCACAAAATTCTCAGTAAGAAAGATGGAATTTGTGCTTCATTTCCAACCCTAAGCCTGTTTTGGCCAAATATTCAATCTCGTTCAAAACTCTCTTTCGAAACTTTCTTTCCGCACTTTGTCCCCGACTATTTTCCTAGTGTTCCAAGGCTCACTTTTAAACTTCAAATTGAAACATTTTCTCTGGAAATTGAGCAAAGAGTAGTGTGGAAATAGGAGGAAAGGACGAGAATTCTGTCGAAAAATCCTATTTCATGCAAAATAGTCAACCATGGCCAACTTTTTGGTCAGCCAGCCAATAAGTTGGCCTGCCAGCCAAATCAATTAGCCAGCAAACCAAGAAATTGACCGGCTAGCCAAGATTTTGGCCAACCAAGCCAAGTTTTTGGTCGGCCGGCTAATTTGACTAGGAGCAGGGTAGTTTTGGCAGAATTCTTGATGAAAGCGTGTGGGTCATGCCATTTTAGATCTTTTGATGATACATTCATGCACGAGATGTATCTAGGCCCCCTCCATTATCCTCATTTGCCCTCCATTGTCAAAAGGGGGATTGTCTTCTACCCCAAAAGGAGCATCCAAGGTAACCACCCTTATCACTCCATCATCCTTGTCTCCCACCTTGTCTCCCACCTCCTTAATTTTTCCTTCCATTCATTATCTATATGGAGGATCAAAGGGAAAGGAATTGAATTGAAAGAGAAAAGAGAGATTTAGAGAGAGAAAGGGAAAAGCCTTAAACTTTGAGCCAAAACTTCTATACACACTAATATTCCATATTTCCATATATGAAAATCATCCCATAAATTTTGTTAGAGCCATATTCTTGAGCTTTGATCAAAAGAGAGTGAGTGTTCCTTGAAAGAGAGAAAAACAGAGAGTTGTAACTCTCATCCCCATACACACTGTTAAACAACCCAAAAACACCATTCTAACTAGAATTTCAAATTTTTGAATAGAGAATTGAGAACACTTCCTAAGCTTGAGGGTGATCAAAAGAAAGTTTGAAAATCAAATCCTTTCTTAAAAAGTAAATTTTGCACACTTTTTATTTTCTTTTACTTTTGCTTTTTCTTTCTTATACTGCTTTTCTTACTTCAATTTCATATTATAAACCTGTTGTAAGCTAACTGGAAGTGGTTAGTTCAGCCACTTGCATATTTTTTGTTTGTGCTTCTGGTGTTTAAAGAGAAATAGAGTTTTCGGCCTAGCCTAATTGGTCGGCCAGCCAATAGCCACTTTTTCCTAGACAGAACCCACTAGCCTCCCGGTATCGAGTAGAACAGTCTTCGACGGTCTCTAAGGCCCCCTTGAAGCTACAGTTTTTATTGTTTTTATTTTAATAAGAGAGTGTTTGTGAGGATATATTTTGTTGTAATATTTTTTCTCTCTCCCCTTATTCAGAATTGTAATATTCAAAGCAATGTAATAATTCCCCATCCTCGCCTCTTTCTATCTCGTTCTTTTATTTAATTTCTATATCTGTACATATGCAGTATGTTTTAATTGTCATCATATCTATGCTTTGCATCCATGTTTCATGCCTTAAGATTTGGTGAAATTTGCATTTGTGGGTTTAGGTCTCGTTTGGGAACGAGCTTTTTTAGTAACTTTTTGAATTTTTAGCTATGATGTAAAAAAAACTAGTATGTTTGAGATGACTTTTAGTTTTTTATGAAAAGATGTGCAAAAAGTAGAGAGAAAATGAAATCTTTGACTTTTTGGTATAGGTTGTTGGCTTTTTGGTTTTTTTAGTGACTTTTTGACTTTTCAGCTAAAATCCCCACTTGCCAAATGAGGCCTTAATCGATTATTATGTAATTTTGTGCGTTACCTCACGTCTTGAGATGATTCACACGTCATATAGTTTAGAAATTGGATCTTTAGTTGCATTTCATGGATAAATTGTATTAGGATCTTATATATAGGATCGTGCATATTTACTAATTTTGTTTTTGTGCCTATTTGCGAGATGTTAGTAAATATGTAAGTTTTTGTGCTTTAGCATCTCGCCTGTGTGTGATTTTCTTACTATGTTTAGCATCCTACTATGTGGCTATGTACTTATTTAATATAACTCTATGCATGCCAGTGGGTGAAGGTTGTGTTATTTAATTTGGAATAAAATTGATTTTCATAATTGCACTATTCAAAACATTTTCTAGATAATGAAATCAATTTGTTCCAAAGTGGACGACATAGTCTATATTTGTTTGCTTCATATAGTAAATTTTAGGATTTATTAATAATCTGAATATGAACACATAAAGTTAATAAAAATCATATCATGACTTAGTAGAGGCCGATCTTTTGATCGGGGGAGCGGAGGTGCTCAATTAATGACCTTCCCCCCTCATACCTAAGGTTTTGAGCCAAGCATCCTTAGTTACGACAAATAGTGGCCTTGGCACGAGTCACGGGTTTCCTAATTTTAACAAAATATTAGGTGGCGAGTCTAAGATCTGATGATGTAGTCCGTTTCTGGCAAAGAATTTGTAATAAAATGGATTTTCTATAAAAGTTTCCAAATCTGGACTCTCATCTATGTTTCACATTGCACTCGTGAGACTACTCGGGTAACTCTCGGGCGATGTTACAATTTCTAGCGACTCTGCTGGGGATATATTAAGAAATCTTGACTCAAACTTCATGATATGACTTTTATTTTCAATTATATATTCATTGCATTTCATGCATTGGTGCACCTAAGTCCCGTGCTCGTCACCTGTTATCCTAGACCACTATTCGGCTTCAGGCAGATAGATGGTCATGGGCTCTAATATGGTGGGTGCACAAACCTTGGAATCGAGATCACTACGTACCTCTTGATCCATCGGATTGAATAGGTATATCGGTGTCTCGTTGAGGTACCATTTTTGACCATGACTAACCTGGTACATGTAGCAAGCTCTAGGAACTTCCAACATTAGGGCAGGATGCTACCTCATTTAAGGATGTATGATGCCACTTGTTTGAATATTGAAACCCTAGATCATGTCAAAGCTAGGACATGATAACCTTACCCTTCATAAGGGCATTTGTTCTCTTTCTTACTATGTGTGATGAATATGATCTAAGGTTCTCAAAATTCCAAGCAGTGGTTCAGGCATTTTACTTTGAGGGGTTGAATTCAGTGTGTCAGCATGTTGAATAATGATCAGTTAAGCCAAAGTGCTGCTGAAATTTTGATTGAGGGTTCCGTTGTTTTTGCTAGATAGTCATGTGCTATAGCTTCAGAACTACCTGATATCCCTCAACTTCTTTCGACTCGCGCTGGTAGACTCTGTAAAATCACAGATTTGGTTGAGGGTCATTCAATGTTAGTTTCTTTACCACCGGTGACACGTAAAAGAAGAGCGAAAGCTTCATAAACTATCTAGAGTACCCCTCATTCACCAACCAGATCATCCCCACTCAACTCACCAGAATCAGTGATGGCTCAAGTTCCAAAGAATATAGCAGACATGTTTTTGTCCATTTAATAGAGCATGGATGCCATTTCTAATATGGTTGCCACCCATGGTAATACTCTCGCCAAATTACGATGCCCATTTGGGGCGTCCACTACCCAATCACCTCTGGTGACTCATTTAATTCCAAATCCACCTCCACTAGCTGAGGATCTTCCTGAGCCCAACTTGCAAGAAGACTTTAGGGTTCCCGCACAACCTTCAGGAGGACCGTTTCCCCTTCTACAACCAACGGGAGAACTTTTTCCCATGGACATGAATGAATTTGATCCGACTATGCTAAAACTAGCAAAGCTGGAAAAGATGTTCAAAAGGTTACAAAGGATCAACACCATCCCAGACTTCGAAGACGGGTATACGAAAACAGCTGTGAAGTTGTCCGAACGATTC
Source organism: Camellia japonica (assembly GCA_030407325.1). Lineage (NCBI taxonomy): Eukaryota > Viridiplantae > Streptophyta > Magnoliopsida > Ericales > Theaceae > Camellia > Camellia japonica. Next base: position 5,970 of record JAPPVO010007604.1, on the reverse strand, counting down.
AAGATGCCACAAATTGATAGATTCGATGGATTTGATGACCCTATGGTGCATATTCCCCTGTTTTCTGATGTCTTGAAGCCTATGGGTTTGATCCATCCTCAAAAGTTATCTCTATTTGGGTGAACTCTGTCAAGAGTGGCTGTCATCTGGTATACCAAGCTAGAAAACTCAATAAAACATAGTTGGGAAAAATTAGCTGAGGCTTTCACCACCCAATATGCATACAACACTCAGATCGAAGTGACCACCTGGGAGTTGGAAGTGACCCGTCAAGAGCCTAATGAGAGTTTCATGGCCTTCACCACCAGATGGAGGGCCAAGGCAGCCATGATGACAAATCAACCCCTTGAAAAGATCAGGTCCATATGGTTGTCAAAAATCTACATGGAAGATTACTGCAGACAATGATAGTTCTTCTTCACTTCAATTTCAAGAACCTCCATGAAATTGGGATTCAAATAGAGGATGCCATCAGACAAAGGATCATTGTAAAAGAAAATGAGCTTGCGAGAAAAACATTTCATCGCAGTTCCAACGCTGCTCCCAGTAGTAGCACAGCTACCAATATACTCTTAGAAGTCAACATAGTCATTGCTAACCAATCACTTTGCCAATACTGGCCCACAAACAACTAATTCCACCAAAACCCATAAAAGAACTTTTCATCCTCTCCATATGTCTCTTACTTGCGCCATGGAAATCCTAGTAGAAAAGGGACACCTCAAGCTCCTTGACCCTCAACCTCTTCCAAATCCTCTCCCAACCAAACATGACATAACTACATACTACGCCTTTCACCAATAACATGGTCATGAGACTGATAGTTGTTTTCACCTACGTCATGTGATTCAAGTTCTCATATATAGCAAAGTCATAGCTTCACCTCAAGGTCACCACCAACTCATTACCTCCATACCTCAACCTAATCCATACACTGCCATCTACCTACAACCCCAGCATATACATCACTTCAATCCATTTACCCAAGCCTAAGGTATTCATTTCAAAAAGCATTGACTTGTGTATAATAGATGCACCTAAACCTCAATTCTCTCAAACCCCAAAAAGTGAACTCTGAAATAGCTGAATTCAAGTCCAACCCACTCAAAAGAGCCTAGCCCAATCAATCCATCAAGACCAATCCGGTTCAAATACACTGAGAACACCAATGACTAAACCCATTATTTCTAAGATGTTGAGCATGATTAAGGATCTTCAGAGAAATGTGGCAGATTTAACCTTTGGAATCTTAGCTCCATCATCGACTACATCACATGCTAGAAATTTCACATCAAAAAGCTCTCCAATCTAGGAGCGAGCTAAAGTTGGAATCGGCCAACCTGAAGCCATTTTAAGCCTAGGTGATATCATGTCTTCCCTAGAAATAGCCACCCAATCCCTTGACAAAGCTAAAGCAAGTAGCAAGAATGACGCTGGGCAAGTATTGATCCTTATGCACATCTTCAATAGGCTATTACGACTTTGAAGATCAAAGGCCTGAACAAATAGCAACTCCTTGCAGTTGTTAAAAAGACTGCGGATGAAACTTTTGTTGCTTAGGTTGGGGGCACTTTGAATTAGGGGTTAAGCCATAAAAGGGATGCCTTACCAGAAACACCCCTCCCAGCTCCAATCCTAAGCCTGTAAGAGTTCTCCTAACCCGGTCAGCACCCACCAACCCCTCTGTCAATACTTCCAAGACTGATAGTCGCACCTTCAATCCCCTTTACATGACCTTGTCCACAGCTCTTCAAATCCTCATGGAAAAAGGCCATCTCAAACCTCTTGAATCAAGCCACTTACATATCCACTCCCAACTAGACATAATCCTGCCAGTACTGTGTCTTCCATCAGCAACACGGCCATGATACTGACTATTGCATTCCCCTTCACCATGAAATTCAAAACTTGATTGATAATAAGGTCATCACCCGCCCAAAAAACCCACAAAGTCTACTGACGTTGGATCAATGAACTTGGGGGATAATGCAACTAGTTTTGTGATCGAGGATAGACCATCGGCTGATTGTACAAATTTTGTTCCAGACGTGGTGGATGGCACACACTGTAATTAGTAATTTGAGAATGATTTCATTTTACTTTCTGAACAAGTGTTGAGTCTAAACCTGATTCCGCCAAGTCTGTGGAGCTGGAATCAGGATCAAGTCAGTCTTGTGAGTCAGAGTCTATTGATTTTGGGGAGATAACCCGAGCATCATTGTCCTTTCTATGTCTGTCTTTTCTTTGCTTTTGAGTTTGTTTCAATCATTTAGTTAGAAGTTCTAAATGAAAATGCAGTAAATTTCACCTACTTCTATGTGCCTTTAAATCATTGCATTGACCAAAATTTTCAAAACTTTTTCCAAAAGCTTTGATAAAAACAAAGAGGAAGGAATTCTTCAGGATTTGAAAATTTTGATCAATTGAGAGGAAGAGAGGTGTGCTAAGCCCTTGATGGATGAGATCACTATTGTTAATGTGGGTATTAAGAAGGATCCTGGTTCGGTCCAGATTGGTTCTACACTATTTTTAGAAGAACACGACCAATTAGTTGCTTTATTAAAAGATTTCAAAAAATGTTTTTGCATGGTCTTGCAAAGGTATGCCTGGAATTGATCTTGAGATTGTACAACATAGGATCACTCTTGACCTTGGGACCCGACCCCTCTAGCTTTCAAACCTTGATTCAGAATGTTCAATCACTAACCAAAGTGTGAGGCTTGCATAGCCAGATTGGAAGCAACCCTAGAACTATGGGAAATAATGCTGGATGTGATCGAGGATTCAAGCTTAGTCACCCACCTAGTCAAAATGAATAATTGGTTTGTCGACTCTTTGGCAACTCTAGCTTCAATGGTAGATATACCAATCGGGGTCAAGATGCATCTAATCCCCACAGAGTAGATGATAGCGCAATAGAAGATGAAAATCCTATGGCATTACGACATTTTGGAAAATGACCTACGCCCACAAGGGGCAACTGCTAAGGATAAGGTGTCAACGTAGGATTGCCAAGGCATTCAGAAGAAAGTCAAATCCTAGAATCTGAGAGAAGAAAATTTATTACTGAAAGACAATCAAGTTCCTATTCACGACCCTAGGGGCAAATTCACACCCAATTAGATAGGTCCCTACATCATCACATCTATTTGGTCAAGTGTAGCAACCATTCTCATGGATTTAGGTGGCCTAGAGATCTCATAACCAATCAACATGGACAAGCTAAACAAAGCACTATCTTTGACAGGCTCGCAGGCCAAAAACCCAAAAGAGCAACCCAGAAAAGTTAGAGCAGAAGAACAAAAAATAATAATAATAAAATGAAAACATGAAAAAAAAGTAAAAAAAAGCTCGCAAGGTCGAAAACCCGGAAGGGCGACTTTGGCAAAAGTTAGAGCACAAAAGGAGAGTGCTAATATCCAAGTGAACCTTACCCATGAACTACATAAGGCCTAATTCCTATCTTTAGGATACGTAGGCAGCTTCATCCTGTAGTTCGGCCATAACCATTTTCAACTCACTCATCCCGTCCATGTTTGGTTGGTATATTTTTACTTGACTCAGTTGTCTTGTCCATGTTCAATCGGGTTATCTTTATTTGGTTTGATTATCCTATCTCTTCTTTACGGGAGATTCCGCTGCAAGACAAATCAAGCTTGGGTTTTTGACTTGAGGTTGTGCATCTCAAGGGTTGATTCCATGTTGGTCAGGTAATGGCCATTTGCGAAAATAGATTTTTGATGATTTTAATGAAGTTGACTAATTTTCTCAAAAAATTATTCTATTTTTGCAAAAATCAAACCATTTTTTGGACCCAAAAAGAAAAAATTCCAGTGCTCACAGCTTGATTACATGATTTCAAAACAAAGAATGGAACAAGCATGCTAATTTAACTCTCATGTTGGTCAAAAAATTTTAGCATAAAACCAAGAAAAGTCAAAGTAATGAATTAGGGGCATAGTCGAGTCATGAATTATGTCTTCTCTCTACACTCTCGAGTCTCATGTTCATATTTCAGCTGGCCAGCTAACCATTCAATTGGTCGTCCAAGTTTTACTTAACACCAGGTGTGCTTCTTGATTGTTTCAGCCAGCCGGCTACTTGTTTAGCCGGCCGGCCAATTTTCTAACTAGTTCATCAGTTTGTTCTACCGAGAGGTTCATGAATCAACCAACTCATCAATTTTTCAGCTAGTTTGACAACTAATCAACCGGCTGGCCAATTTTTGAATCCAGAATGGAAAACTGCAGGATTTGTGTAGGCTCAAAGGTTTGTCTTTTAGAGTTTTGTTTTGAGCATCTTTCATTCCAACAAGTGTAAATATGTGTGTTTGGATTGCTTTTACTTTGTTTTTCTTTCATTGAGTAGTTTTTTAATTTCTGGTTAACTAAGGGCTTAATGTCCAATTCAGAGTTCATTACAATTCAAGTATTCTCATATTCAAATTCGAAACAATATGGATTTAATGCTCAAGTGTTATGCCATTCACACTATGATGTGCAAAAACAGAATTCATTTTATTAAACTTCAGGGTAAAGCCCCCGATCAGCATTACAAAAAAAGAAAAGAAGAAAATTTCAAAACAACAGAGAAAAATCTGAGGCATGGGTGCTCCTTCCTAAGCAAAACGAAAACAAAAACAAAAACAAAACAAAACAAAATAAAATAAAATAAAAAAGGGACTTTTTTCTCGATTTTCGACAACAGCCCAGCGGGGAAGCTACAAATCAATCTCATTTGTAGGCAACTTCGTCAATTGCCTCATCACATCTTCACTCTTGGGAAGCCTTTAAAGACTCTTCCTCGGCATTAGTAGAGCTTTCGAAAGAAATTACTCTCCGCCGACTATCAAATGTGGAGTACAAAGGAACTCTGAATCAGGCCACGAAGGTGGCCTGTCATTTCAGCTCTTTGTTATGCTTTTTCAATGTGCTAATCTCTATTTGAGCATCCTTGTACATACACTGGAGTAAGGAGAGTTGGGCGTTTAATTAGTGTATTTCACTTGTCCTGTTCTGCAGCCGGTGGGACAAATTAGAGACTGCGATCACTATCTCCACATAGGACATCACTATGAAGTTATTAGCATCGATATCAAACTGCACTGCCATTGTTTGCTTGACTGACAGTGTAGGAAAGTTGAGAATAGGAGCAGGGGCACTCTGTCGAGGCTCAGAGGAGTTGGCCTCAGCATTCTCAATTGCGGAACCGTTAAGGTCGGGGAAGAGAGTAAGAGGACGGTGAGAAGAGGCCATATCAGAGAAGAGTAATGCCTCCAAAGAGAGAATTGACAGAGTAATGGCAGGGGGAGTTTACAGTTTTCTGCTCTTCTCCCTCGCAAGTTGTGTTTAAGAAGAAGAACGAAGGAGAAGAAGAAGCCAAGGAAGAGAGATTATCGAGGCAATCTTTGACAATGGGGGTCAGTCCAGCTGCTGTCAGTCAGGCGTGCCGTGATTGTTGAAATCACGCCAGACACAGCACTCAACAAAGACAAACAGGGTAGAGAGGAAGAGACAAAACAGGGAAAGAGTGTATATATGTAGATATTTTTGTATATATATGTATGTGCATGTATATGTCTGTGTATCCATATCCGTATGTTTGTGTCTGCATATGTATGTATGTGTATGTATTCGTATATATATAGTTTGTATGTGTATATTTTGTATATATACGTGATACGTGTTTTGTATATTATTTGTATCAGTATATGTGTATATGGTATGTATATAAATTTTCAAAAAAAAGAAAAGAAAAGAGAAAAGTAGAAAATTTTGAAAAAAAAAATCAAAAAGAATTTTTCAAGAAAAAAATCAAACTCAAAAATCAAAAACAGAAAGAAGAAACTTTGAAAACAAAGAAAAAAAATCATTTTGTGTGCTCATTTGTTGTGCATCTATCATGTTATTATTGTGCAATGCAAAGGAATATGTAGGCAATGTAAGTCCAACTTTCAATTCACGATTGTAA
>JAPPVO010007602.1:0-20874 GCA_030407325.1 Camellia japonica | reverse complement strand
ACAAATCTAGCACGTGTGCACACTTTTTTTTTTTTTAGAACCAAGCGGATATCAGGTTCCAGTGTACTACGGTGGACTACGGCCTGTGATGTGTCAGTGTGCTTGCGAAGGGTCAGCATACAGATATAGTGCATGTGTGCACATTTTTCAGAATCCAAGCAGATGTCGGGTTATAGTGTGCCAGTGGGTAAACTACAACGTATGATGCATCAGCATGTTGTGTGTGGTTCAGTTTAAATACAGCATACAACATGTTTTCAGACTCGGATAAGTGCCGGGTGTCGGTAAGTTTGCAATGAAGTACGGTGTGTGCCGTGAGTTTGGGTGATTGAGACTAGTGCAGTGTGTGTGCATATGTCCGTCTTAAACAGATATCGGTTGTAAGCGTGATTGCGATCAACTACAATATACGGCATGTCAGAATTAAGCAGTTAACGGGTGTAGTTAGCTATGACAGTCGACAGAAAATTCTACATTACAAAAAGTAAAACAGAGAAGAGTGTTACCTCGACAGCGCCGAAGGACAGGTGAGAGGTCGGCTCGCGCAAGAGGAGCTCAGGGTCCAGCGCTCGGTCGAAACCGCGGAAGTGGCGAAGTCCATCGGGTGGTAGAATGTAAATAGCCGGCCGGTAGGTCGCCGGATCAAACGGGCGCTCACTCAGCGGGAGGAGCTCAACCCCGGGATCCATCTCGAGATCCGGGGGAGTCCCGACATGTGGAACATCGTCTGCCATAGTAATGGTGGTGAGAAAATGACCGGAAAAGCCGGAATGTGAAAAGTCAACTGGAAAAGTCAACCCCGAGCGGGCCGAAAATGGCCGGGAAGGTCGGGAGAGGAAAATACACGGAAATGTAGAGAGAATGGAGGGGAACAAGTCCCGAAAAGGTGAAAATAGCAAAGGAGATCCCGAAATGAAATTTCAATCGGTGGAAAATGTCCGAAACGCGAAGAATATCGCGAATCCGACGGTAAAATGACGCGGGAATGCGAAGAAACGGCGAAAAAAAGTGAAAGAACAAAACTCTAGAGAGAGAGAGAGGGTGTTTTCGGCAGAAGAGGAAGTGAAGAATAGGGTTTAGAAGCCCTATTTTATAAAGCCCGAGGTGAAATGCCGAATCTGCCCCGATCAGCAACTTTTGGCCGGTCGGCACTGTTTTGTGCCAGTCGGCACAATATTGTGCCGATGGAATTTTTCTGCAGCTGATGGCCAGCCGGTGGCCACCCCATCCAGCCGGTGGTGATTCCAAGGCCTTGTTTTGGCAAATTAAGGGGTTTTGGGTCTTCATAGCTCAAGAAAGTGCAAGAAAGTGCATCCCCGATGCTCAACCGGCCTCCGTTTCGACCTCGGACCGTGTCTTCTGTGCGTGGCACTCAAATTCAAGCAAAGATTGTATCCTTTTGTATCCTTTTGTCTTCTATGAGATTCGAAAGTTGCCCCGCGTGCGTCGCATGCATCCATCGCATTGTCCGGGGCGTCGCGTCGTGCCGTTTCGCGCGTCCCTCGGGACTTGCACTGTTTTGCACTTCTTGAGGTACGTGTGCCTCATTTCGCATTTCATTGCATCTCGAAGCACGTATGCCTCGTTTTGCACTTCATTCTCCATCAAGCGAGGTACGTGTGCCTCATTTCGCATTTCATTGCATCTCGAGGTACGTATGCCTCGTTTTGCATTTCATTTTCCATTTCGATGAGATATGCGCGCCCCGCTTTGCATGCAATCGCACTGTCTTGAGCATTACATCTCACTCGCGTTGTTTAACGCATCGCGCTACCTTGCGCATCATATTGCACTTGGCATACATTCATCGCGCTATTTTGCGCATCACACCGTCCTGTGCACATCACGGTCCGGCGGGACCAAAAACACGCGTGGTCTGGCGAGACCTTAAACATGCACGGTCTAGGAGACCTTAAATCCTCGGAAGGCGCAGGACCTTCATGTGCGTTATCCGAACACACCGCGCTATTTGCGCACCACATAGTACATCGCGGGTCTGGCGAGACCCCAAACACGCACGGTCTAGGAGACCTTAAATCCTCGGGAGGTGCAAAACCTTCGGTGCATTAAGGTGCACACCTCATTGCATTTGGCATGCATTTCAAAAGCCGCGCGTTGGCGCACATTTCAAAAACATCATGCACCATCTGCATTCAACAAAAACCTGCATTGTCATGCATACATTTTGCATCCTGGTCTAGGAGACCTTAAATCCTCTGAAGGTGTAATTCCTTGGTGTTTGTCGTACCCGAACGACTTACGGTGGTCTGGTAAATCCATCAGCCTGTGTTTGCGGTGAGTTCCTAGAAGACCAACTGGGACGGTGGAAACTAGAGTTCGAATGGCTTATGCCTAGAACGCAAAGGTTCGGAATTTCCGAGACTAAAGTCTGGTTTAAATACCCAGGGGGTGTACCCTCGCTTGAAACCTGTATGGAAACCCCATAGGTTGAGGCGGCGTGTTTACGCCTCGATTCTGGATACTGAACCAACCTAGTATATCGCCCTGTTGGTAAGATAGGGAAAACTGCGATCATAGTCATTGCATCATAATGCATTGTCATGCATCATTGTAGATAGTGCACATGTCATGCATCATTCAAATACTGCATATGTCATGCATTTCAAAAAATCCAAAAAAAAAAAAACACATGCATATGTCATGCATCATGCTAGATTTCGCATATGTCATGCATTTCAAAAAACAAAAAACACATGCATATGTCATGCATTTCATTGTAGTATAGTGCATATGTCATGCATTTTCTGTAAATATCCATTTCTAGTGCATTGTAGTTTGCGTGCATCCATTGCATCATCTTCCATCTATGGCTTGCGCCTTTCCAGGTTGAGCTTGGTCTGGTATGTGCCCCTACTTTTCACGTCGAAGCACGGCTTTTGTGTACGCGCCTATTCCTTGATGAGCTTGGTTTGAGGGTTGCGGCACATTTTCTGTGTTAGACGCGGTTCGTATGCGTGCATACCTTTCCTAGGCAAGACTCGGTTTGGCCCGCGTGCCATATCCATTGTATCCATTTCCATTGCATTGTAGTGTAATTGTTGCGTCCGGCATTAGGATCATTATTCCCTCATCAGCGGGTCGTTTCCCCACTTATGTCAATCCACCCAATACTTGTCCTTGTGTCCGTCTACATCACTCATAGTTCTGCATGTGTATCGCGCCTATTCCACGTTGGTATGTTGGTTTGAGGTTGCGGCACCCTTTTCTATGGTAGACGGACTTGTTACTTCCATCAATCTATTTGGCATTCGTGTGGTTCCGAACCGCTCATGTTTGAACCATGATTCAATTGCCCCGCATGTAGTTTGCATCGCATTAGTTTCAATCGCATTGCATTATCATTTGCATTATTCATACATAGTTTTGTATATATTGCATATTATTTAGCATTCGCATTGCATATGTCATGCATGTTGCTAACAATATTGTACCTATTAAGTTTGCTTTCTTTGCAGGCACGATATTGTATGTACGGCTCATTTGAGGCCGGTACAACCGGACGAGCCGCACAGGTATTGTATCCTCCGAGTGAGACGTATTGAGAATTGCATAATTCTCTTACATCCTTTCTGCATTGTAGTGTAGTTTGGTGTATGCTAGCTTATAACTGTCGCATTTGTGCTTCGTTACAGCTTTCTTTGCATGATCATAAGTTATGCTCGGCCTTTTTGCATCATCAGTTGCATCTTGCCCCCGCCTACGGCGCATACCTTATCTGCGGCTTGTATGCCTGTGCCTGAACTACGCTGGTTTGATTCCTAAGGGATACGTAGGCAGCTTGCGAGTTCAACCATTTGCGCTTTGTATGTTTGTCTGAGTCTTCGGCCTTGTCAAAAATGGGTCGTCTCTGGGCTTTGACATTCACTCCCGTCATTGTTATGACTTTCGAGTTCTGTCAAAGAGGGGCAACTGTAGACACCCCATTTTTGACCGTCCTCAAGACTTGGACGTTGTAGCTCGGCTTTTCGCGCCCCCTTTCGGAAGAATGAAATAGCCCTTACAGTTCGGACTCCACTAGTGTTGGTTCTGAATCTGATTTCACAAGTGCAATGTGAAACAGTGGAAACACAAAAAGAGTCCAAATCCGGCAATTGTTTTTGGAAAATCGATGTTTGAATCAAATGCCAAAAATGGACTGCTTTGCCAGATTTCAGAGTCGCCACCTAAATATTTATGGGAAATTTAGGAAACCCGTGACTCGTGCCAAAGGCCATTAGTCCGTCGTTACCAAAGCGTCTTGGTTCGGGAACTTAGGTATGAGAAGGGAAGGTCAATAATGAGCACCCCACTCACCCGATCAAGGATCGGCCTCTACTAATTATGATGTGATTCTTATATACAATATATGTTCTTATTTTATCTCTAACATACAAGTATAGACTAATTTCACGAACAATTGGAATGTTTGATTTGATGTTTGTTTTGAAAAAGTGTTTTGAATATGTATCACTTGACAAAGTGATCTCATATATACATAATCAAAGTATCCCAATGTCAGTGAATAGCCTTCATCCACAGGCATTCAAACAGTTTATCACTTAAGCAATTAGCCTCATGGTAGTATGCTTGATATGACAGCAATCACATGCAATATGCTAAATCATAAGAACTCACCTCGTACTCCGAGCCAAAAAAAGAGAACTAGTTAGAGAAAAATACATGATCCTAACTATGTATTATGACTAATGCAACACATACAATATGCAATTACTAAGCTCGGTTACTAACATGGCATGTGAGTCAATTCGAGGCATGTAATAGCGCACGTATCCAAGTAAAGAGTTTGAATTTGACATTTGCAATAATATGATGAGCCGAACTTTTATGCATGCAATACAAGTGGATGCAAACATGAGTATGCTAAATTAAACATGATGTCCTTAAACTAACCATCATAAGCTGGGAAATAAAAGGGAGAAAGACGTGGGGTTGGAAGACATGCACACACACACGCACACTTATTACAAATTTGTTCGCCCTCGCGCAGGAGGGTCCGAATGTCCAAATGCGCCCTCACGCAGGAGGGTCTGAATGTCCAAGTGTTCGAATAAATAATTATTACACAACCGAATGAATAAAAAAATAAAAGGGGCTGTCTAATTTATTACAATAATTGATATAAGGCAAGCCTTGACACATTCGGTATAACGTCCGACCGAATTCAAATAATCATATTGGTTTTTTAGGTGGGTTGTGATCCAATTTTAACCAATTTTATTAGCCTTTTTTATTACCTGTCCATTTCTTTATCTTTTCTCCTGTTTGTGCAAAAGTGATATTTACATCCACTAAGTCTGAAATGCAATAAAGGAAAATCAGTGTCGACTTAACCCGAATAAACCTTATTTTCTTCAGAGGAAATCACAAAGGAAGAGTCAAGCTTATTTACAAGTTAGGGATTTCAAGTCAAACTCAAGATTGTAACAACGCCCGCGGGGGACCTCGCTACAGTTCGGACTCGATTTTTGTTGCGGTTCTAAATCTTGAACCAAAGAGTCCAAATCCGGCAAATCGTTTTGAGAAAAACTGATTTTTTGAAAGAAGTGCCAAACATGGACTGCTTTGCCAGATAACAGAGTCGCCACCTAAATATTTTTTAAATGGGAAATTTAGGAAACCCTAACTCAGTGCCAAAGGCCACGTGTCCGTCATCACCAAAGTTGGCTCGGGAACTCGGGTACGATTGGGGAAGGTCACATCGTGAGCACCCCCGCTCGCCCGGTCAAAGACCGGCCTCTACTAACCATGATATCTGTTTTTGAAAACATTGTGAGTTCTTATTCCGATTATTAGCCTAGGTTACTATGTGATGCTCGCAGCAAACAAGTATAGACTGAATCGTCTGAATTGGAACTAAACATCTCATGTTTGTTTGTTTGAAAATGGTTTGATGGTGCTACTCGCAAGTAGGCTAAGACGCGGATTTGCCACCCTCAGGTGGGCTTAGAAAACATGATTTTGCCACTATCTAGTGGGCTTAAAACAAACAGTCAATGCATTGTCCCAATTCAGATAACTCAACCTCCACCCACAGGCATTCAAGGCAGTTATATCACATAAGCATATAGCCTCATGGTAAGCATGCTATCATGGCAGCACTCACACGCATGCAAGGATGCTAAAGCATAAAAGCTCACCTAGTACTCCAAGCCAAAACCGAAGCTTATTAGAAATCATGCATGATCCTAGATATACAGGAATGTCTAATGCAACGCATGCAAAATGCAACTATAGCAGGCTCGGCTATTCTAAATGGCATATGAAATGCTACAACTATCAAGTACTCAACTTGGAATTGAAATACAGATGCAGTTTGTATGATGCGCCGAGCCCGGTGCGTGCAAAACAGATGAATGATGCAACATGCTATCATACTGTATGCTAATTGAAATATGCCCTATATCTAACCATCGTAAGCGGGTAAATAAAAGGGAGAAAGAAATGGGGGTTGGAAGACATACATCACACTCACACACCCTTATTACAATTATGCCCTCGCGCAGAGGGTCCGAATAAATAATACAGACCCAATGAAAGAATAATACAGTCCGAAATAATACAGTCCGAATAATATACAAATTTCTAATTAATTAACAAATTAATTACAGAAAAGTAAAACTGGCATGCAAGCCAGGGAGCTGTCTTGCTTCTGATGAATAGTGCCTGCCGGGCTGCCTCGGGCGGAAATCCACCGGGATGCCCTGATTAGCCTCTGTTTGCAGTGTTTCTCGAAATGCGCGCCAGACTCCGAAAGTTGTTAATCTCTGAATTTTGCTGCAACAGAGAGCAGGAAAAGGGCACAGCAGTGTGTTTCACAAATATATGCATGCCTCGATCCTCGTGCCACCAATCACGCATACCGATGCATGATGGCCGAGGAGTCGAATTGCACAACTCAATATAGGGATGAATGCAGATGAATGCTAAAACAACACTTAACTCCATCATGGATAATCCGGAGTGTCGGTGACTTGGGAATTGAGACCCGTTCCGTTACTCGGAGTACGAAACGTGCCTCGTTTCCCGTGCAATATGCATGATATGCATGAAATGCAACTAACATACAACCTAGCATGCACGATGCTATGAGAATGAGATGCCTCGAAATGCGTGCCCACTGGCACGCGAACCGAGGTGATGACATAAAGGCACGAAATGCAATGATGGGCTTACACCAACATGAGAAGGCCTCAGCCACACTCATACGGGATGCCGGAATGATAAAAAAGAGGTGCCTCGAAGTGCGTGCTCACGGACACGCAAACTGAGACGATGATGAAATGCAAATCGGATAAAACAGAGGGCCTCGAAATACGTGCCCACGGGCACGCAAACCGAGGCAGGGGCATACGCAATGCCAAGCGGATAAAACAGAGTGCCTCGAAATGCGTGCACACGGGCACGCAAACCGAGGCGATGATATGAAATGAAAATCGGATAAAATCGAAGTGTCTCGAAATGCGTGCCCACAGGCGCGCAAACCGAGACGATGATGTGAAATGAAAATCGGATAAAACCGAAGTGTCTCGAAGTGCGTGCCCACAGGCGCGCAAACCGAGACGATGATAAAATGGAGATCGGATAAAACCGAAGTGTCTCGAAATGCGTGCCCACAGGCGCGCAAACCGAGACGATGATAAAATGGAGTGAAATGGCATACGGAATGCCGCGATGGGCTTATACCAACATGGGAGAGCCTCAACTCACTCACATAGGAGGCCGTCGGATAAAACGAAGGTGCCTCGAAGTGCGTACCCATAGGCACGCAAACCGAGGCAATGCATCAAGGCATGAAATGACATGGGAAATGATATGCAAGCATGGCAAAGGAATTTCAGCACTCACAAATGATGTAAAACAGCCCCGAAATGATACGAAATGACAACCGAAGCATGCAATCATCCCGAAAATGAGAAATTAAGCCCCGAGATGGCCTATAGCTATGCTATACATGCAAAATTGACACATGGCAGCAAAAACAGTAGCAAGGCAGCCCCAAAAAAAGCATCTTTTCAGTACAAAACAAGGCCCAATTATGATCACAAGTATGGCAACAATAGCTTGCAAAAATACGGAAAAAGAGAGGAATTACAAAGCAAGTGGTATCTAAAATGCTTAAACCCAAAAACTCAGTTCTACAAAATTAAATAGGGGCCAAAAACGTGCATATTTACAGTAGATGAGATCCTCTAATTCAGTGTGTGGGTATGCTCAAAATGGCATGCAAAAATGAGCCAATAAGGGGCTACAACATGAGGTACCATAAGCAATGCTCAAACAACTTTAAACCCTTAACAAAAGATGAAGAATAGACAATTCTAAGGCACTTTCTAAGCCTGATGAAGACTCAAATCAGTGGCTAAGAAAGCCTAAACAAACATGCAATTTTACGGTAAATTGAAGGATTACAAAACAAGTACCAAAACCAGTCATCAAATGGCCTAAGGCCCTTAACAAAACATGAATAATAGGCAAAAATAAGGCTCTGTCCAGGCCTGATGAAAGCTCAAATCAGAAGCATGGTGAGCTTAAAAAATGCATTCAAGATGGGGCCAAAGGGAGGTATAAAGAGAGGTACAACATGGAGGCCTCAAACCAATTTGATCCCTTCTACAATGTTGTAGAGGGACCTAAAATAGACTCAATCTCAGTTAATGGCATGCTCCAAAAATAAATGCATATAGGCTAAAAGTAGCATGCAAGTTTACGGTAAAATGGAAGCATTTCAAAGGGAGTGCATGATAGAGAAGCCAAACATGGTTGAGCCCTTCTTCAATGTTGAAGAGGGGCTCAATATAAGCCCACTAACAGTTTACATCAGTCTCGAAATCAGATCACTCATAAGGAAAATAAAGCATGCAAATTAATGGCCTAAAGAGTGATATTGAAGGAAGTATATGAAGGAGACACCAAACAGGGTTGAGCCCTTCTACAAAGTTGTAGATGGGCTCACAATAAGCACAAAACCAGTAGGGGTCGGAGCTCAAAAACCAAAAGGAAACAAGGTAAAAATAGGAAGCAAGAAAATGGTAGAAAAAGGGAAATTGGACCTTACCCTTGAAGACAAGTCTTTCTTTGCTTCTTGGCTTGAATTTGTTGATCCTTGGCCACTGGAAATCACCCCCTTGCTGCTGAAATGGAGTTGGTGATAGTGGTGTTAGGGGTTGGTGAAGGATTGGCCTAGGAAGCTTGAAGAGTTTTGAGGGTTTTGGCTATGGAGATGGAGGATTTGGAAGATGATCTCTTGAGACGAAATTTTTCAACCCTAGCAAAGGAGGAGTGAAGCCCTTTAAATAGGCAAGAAAGGGTGTAAAAGGGGAGGGAAATGGAGGCAAGATTTCCCTCCCAAAATATCCCCCGGAGGGGGAGATATTTTGCAAAAAATATCCGGACAGCTGGAATGAGCTGGAAAGCAAGAAGCTGGCCGGCCAGGTGGTTTTCTGCAAGGTGGCCGGCCGGCCACCCCACCTGGTCGGCCAGCCACTCCCCCTGGCCGGCCAGCCATGCCCAAAAATGAAGTTGAAATTTGCTGGCCGACCACCATGTAGTAGTGTCCTCCCATGTGTGTAGAACAAGGCCCCAAGGTCGGAATCTGGCAACTCTGAAGCAGGAGCCACAACATAGAGCTGGAAGGAGGGGCTCAAAAATGAAATCAACAATTGCTGGCCGACCACCAACTTTTAGGGTCCTCTCAGATGTGTGGAACAAGGTTCCAAGGTCGGAAATTGGCAACACTGAAGCAGGAGCCACAACATAGAGCTGGAAGGAGGGGCTCAAAAATGAAACCTGGAATTTCTGGCTGACCAGTAGTTTTTTAGGGTCCTCCCATGTGCCCTCATCACAGATATGTAGCTTTGGTTGGAAGAAAATGGGCCTAGGGTGTTCAACATTGGCCCGGAAGTGAGCAAAACGGGCGCCGGAGGAGCGAAACTGGTTATCTGGGATAATTGCTGGCCTCCTACCCTCCAGTGATCTTCCCAATGTTGAAACAGAGGTACCTGCCAAAATTGAACAAAAACTAATGAGAAATGAACGCTCGGGGCCAAAACCGAGCCATTCGGGATCCCGAAAATGGGCTGCGGGTGCCGGAAGTGGTGTTCGGCAGCGAAGTGGGTATCTGCAACTCCAGTGTCCCTCGGAATGACAAAACAGAGGTTCCTGCCAAAAATCAGAGAAAACCGATACAAAATGAATGCTCGGGGCCCAAACCGCGCAATTCGGGGTCCCGAAAACCGGCTATGAGCACCGAAAGTGGCATACGGCCACGAAGTGGGCATCAGAGGCCCCAGGGTTCCTCGGAACTGTAAAACAGCGGTGCAAGCCAAAAACCGGAGAACTCGGAGATGGTTGGGCGGTTCCGAGTCGAGGCACATGGCCTAACGGTCCCGAAAACCGGGAACCGGGCTCCGAAATGGGCAAAATGGCCTACGGCCACGAAAAGTAGCTCACGGCCACCGGGAGATAGTCTACAGGACCACTCCCTTCCCTCAGGAAAGAAAACAGAGAAAACCGAGTCTGGTTCGCAAACCGGGACGAGGTAGGGAAGAGGGTTCGGAAGTCCGGAGGCAAGGCGCGCGGCCGCGACTCTGAGACTTCTGAACGAGCACAGTATGCAACATCACCGAGCGCTCAATCGGTGACGTCTGAGTCTTAAGGTCGGTTAAAAATGGGGTGTCTACAAAGATGTGCAACAAGGACTAGTCAAACTCAAAAGAGTAATAATGACTTAGAAAAACCCAAACTTGAGTGATAAGGACTTGAATCTTGATAATGAGTGATAATGTACAAGTTAGGGATTTCAAGTCAAGCTCAAGATGTGCAACAAGGACTGGTCAAACTCCGAACAGTGATAATGACTCAGATAAACCCATAGTGAGCGATAAGGACTTGAATCTTAATAATGAGTGATAATGACACTTTCCTTGGTGATTTCCCATGGTCAATTAATCCCTTAACAGTAAACACATTGATGATAAATTCTTCGGGGGAAATTACAAAGGAAAAGTCAAACTTATTTACAAGTTAGGGATTTCAAGTCAAGCTCAAGATGTGCAACAAGGACTGGTCAAACTCCAAAGAGTAATAATGACTCAGATAAACCCATAGTGAGCGAAATGACTCGAAATCCAAACTTGATAATAAGCGATAATGACACTTTCCTTGGTGATTTCCACGGGTCAATTAATCCCATAAAAGTAGACACACTGATGATTAAAGAGAAATGAAAAAAAAAAGATTGTGCTTTAGTATAAGAACATGTATACATTTGGGGTAGTGAACCTCCAAAGAAATTAAACCATTAAGCATAGAAGAGTTCCTTTCTTATACTTGAATCACAATCTTCATTTTTTCATAACTTTTTAATAAGTAAAGAATGGAGGGAGATTGCAGAGGTGGTTATGCAAGATTGATTAATTGATTCATTGAGTAATATAACACAAACAAAATATGTAAAACAAACTTATTGAAATAAATTAAACAGCCCCCCAAATAAAATACAAATGTGCTGAAAGTAAAGAGATTAAAGCTAATGTAATTATGAGGAAGGATAGCGAACCCCTCCCCACTTTTACAATTTCAAATCACATAGTTTCTATGTTTTTAAAAAAAAAAACAATTCCAAAACAATCCCAAATCAAAATGAAAACACGAGAAAATGACGCACGAAGATTGGAATAAGAGTAAAGAAAATTTACCTCAATATGAAGTGCAAGTTTGGCGCGAAGTGGATCACGAAGTGGCTCGAAGCTCTCGGCTAGCGGAATGGCGGCGTAGCAACGGAGTAGTTGGTGGTGGCTCGGCAGTGGGCTGCTAGTGGTGATGCTGCTGGTGAGTGGCTCGGCAGTGGGCTGCTAGTGGTGATGCTGCTGGTGAGTGGCTCGGCAAGCTGCTGGTGGTGCTGCTGGTGGGTGTGTTGTGTATTGCCGAGGATGAGAGAGAGAGGTGGTGGGTGTGTTCGGCAGTGGTGTATGTGGTGAGTATGCTGCAGCAGGGAGAGGGTAGAGAGTGAGTGAGTTGCTGTGGGTGTGAGGTGGGTTGCCGGATGGTGAGTATGTGCAGCAGGTTAAGGAGGGCGAGAGAGAGAGGTTGATGGGTGTGTTGTGTATTGCCGTGAGTGATGTGCAGGTGGTGATGGTGCCGAGAGGGAGAGGGTAGAGAGTGAGTGAGCTGCTGTGGGTGTAAGGTGGGTTGCCGTGAGTGATGTGCAGGTGGTAATGGTGTCGAGAGGGAGAGGGTGTGAGTGAGTGAGCTGCTGTGTATGTAGCAGGTTGATGAAGGTTGATGAGGGAGAGAGAGAGCTTGGTCTTTTGGGTGGGTATGGTGATAGGTTTACTGCCGGTATGTGTGGTGAGGTGGTGAGTGATGGAGGAGAGCTGCCGAGAGGGAGAGGGTAGAGAGAGAGAGAGAGAGAGAGAGAGAGCTTGGTCTTTTGGGTGTGTGTGGTGAGGTGGTGGAGGAGAGTTGCAGGTGGGTGACAGAGGTGCTGCCGAGAGGGAGAGGATTGGTCTTTTGGGTGTGTATGGCGAGTTGGTGTATGGGCTGGGTTGCTGCCGAGAGGGAGATTAAGAGAAAGAGAGAAGAGAGCTCGAGCTTGAGCTTGAGGATGAAGATAGCCAAAGAGTGTAATTACTTGGTCTGATGGGTAATGAAAGAACAGGTCTCCAGCCCGTGTGTGATGTCGAGAATCAGCCTGAGAAAGGAGAGAAGAGTTGATTTCTTTTGTTTTTTTTTGGGTCCCTTCCCCTGTGTCTCCCCCTACCCTTTTACATATATACAACTATATATATATATTTTGTTTTTTTTTTTTTTTATCTTGAGCCGAAGAGAGAGAGTTCGGGTAGAGCAGAGAAGACCCCAAAAAACTAAAATAATAAAAAATAAACCTTTTCTTTTTTTTCAATCAATTCCCTACCCCCACCTTGTGTGATGAGTTTGCCTCCACAAAAGCTGCTTTCTTTTTCTTATGTTTTTATTCACCTCACTCTAAAATGATGAGTACATCCTCCACCATCCCACTAAAAAAAAACACATTCCCATCTATATCCCACCACCGCCCATTTCTTTTATATATCTATTTTTTTTTTGTGTTTTTTTTTAATTCATTTTTTATTATATATATTTTTTATGTTATCATCATTCCAACCACAAAATAAACAAAAACAAAACATTCTGACCATATATATATATATATTTTTTCTATTTTTCTTCTTCTCTTTTTTGTTTGTTTTTAGCATTTTTTTTTATTTATAAAATAACACATGCCAATTTATAAACACACCTAAAAATTTGTACAAACACACAACATTATATAACAACATACAACAATATAAATTCAAATAAAAATATTTTAATTTGACCAAAATGAGTGGGTTTTGGGATTAAAATTTCAATTTGATTTTTCTGGTGAGAGTGGTCAAAATAAAATGCCTAAGTCTTAGGGGTGGTCAAAAATGGGGTGTCTACAGTTGCCCCTCTTTGACAGAGCTCGAAGTCATACAATGACGTGAGTGAATGTCAAAGCCCGAAGACGACCTTTTTGACAAAGCCGTAAGACTTGGGCAATTAAACAAAATGCAGATGCAGTGGTTGAACCAGAAGGTTGCCTACGTATCCCTTTGCAAGGAATCAAACCAGCGTAGTTCAGGGGCAAGATGCTAATGATATGCAGAATGGTTTTGAGAGCTGGACTTATACGCCTCGCGAAGCCGGGTATTTTTGAAAACCTTATGATCATGCAAGAGAGGGAAGACCTCAACCAAGAGAAATCATCATCCTAACACGTGTCACGCGAAAGGAGGAAAGATGGTGTAAACAACGGGCGCACCTGATGTTTTTAACCGATTTGGGTGGCCATGGATGCCGCTTTTCTGATCCTATTTACAATTTTCCCGAGTCTCCAACGGGGTGACAGACTAGGTTGGTTCAGTATCCAAAATTGAGACGCATATAAGCTATCTCAACCTATGGGGCTACCATATAGATTTCAAGCCGAGAATGCACCCCTGGGTGCACCTCTGGGTATTTAAACCAGACTTTAGTCTCGGAAATCCTGAACCTTTTGCGTTCTAGGCATCGCCATTCGAACTCTAGTTTCCACCGTCGCAGTTGGTCTCCTAGGAACTCATTGCAATCACAGGCAGGCGGCTATACCAGACCACCTAAAGTCGTTCGGGCACGACAAACACCAAAGGAATTGCACCTTCAGAGGATTTAAGGTCTCCTAGACCATGGGAATGTACAAGATAGTGCGAGTGTGGTGTACATAACAGTGCGATGGATTTGAAATGGTCCTAACGCGTCTTTTCGCGAAAGGGGGATATCAAAGTCCTAACGCGTCTTTTCGCGAAAGGGGGAGATTGAAGTCCTAACGCGTCTTTTCGCGAAAGGAGGAGGTTGAAGTCCTAACGCGTCTTTTCGCGAAAGGGGAGGTTGACCTAACGCGTCTTTTCACGAAAGGGGGAGATGGATGTCCTAACGCGTCTTTCCGCGAAAGGGGGAGATTGAAGTCCTAACGCGTCTTTTCGCGAAAGGGGGAGATGGATGTCCTAACGCGTCTTTTCGCGAAAGAGGGAGATTGACCTAACGCGTCTTTTTGCGAAAGGGGGAGATGGATGTGCTCACGCTTCTTTTCGCGAAAGGGGGAGATTGAAGTCCTAACGCGTCTTTTCGCGAAAGGGGGAGATGGATGTCCTAACGCGTCTTTTCGCGAAAGGGGGAGATGGATGTCCTAACGCGTCTTTTCGCGAAAGGGGGAGGTGGATGTCCTAACGCGTCTTTTCGCGAAAGGGGGATATGGAAGTCCTAACGCGTCTTTTCGCGAGAGGGGAGATGGAAGTCCTAACGCGTCTTTTCGCGAAAGGGGGAGATGGAAGTCCTAACGCGTCTTTTCGCGAAAGGGGGAGATTGAAGTCCTAACGCGTCTTTTCGCGAAAGGGGGAGATGGATGTCCTAACGCGTCTTTTCGCGAAAGAGGGAGATTGACCTAACGCGTCTTTTTGCGAAAGGGGGAGATGGATGTCCTCACGCGTCTTTTCGCGAAAGGGGGAGATTGAAGTCCTAACGCGTCTTTTCGCGAAAGGGGGATGGATGTCCTAACGCGTCTTTTCGCGAAAGGGGGAGTTGGATGTCCTAACGCGTCTTTTTCGCGAAAGGGGGAGGTGGATGTCCTAACGCGTCTTTTCGCGAAAGGGGGATATGGAAGTCCTAACGCGTCTTTTCGCGAAAGGGGGAGATGGAAGTCCTAACGCGTCTTTTCGCAAAAGGGGGAGATGGAAGTCCTAACGCGTCTTTTTGCGAAAGGGGGATATCGAAGTCCTAACGCGTCTTTTCGCGAAAGGGGGAGATGGAAGTCCTAACGCGTCTTTTCGCGAAAGGGGGAGATGGAAGTCCTAACGCGTCTTTTCGCGAAAGGGGGAGATTGATGTCCTCACGCGTCTTTTCGCGAGAGGGGGCTATTGTAGTCCTAACGCGTCTTTTCGCGAGAGGGGGCTATTGTAGTCCTCACGCGTCTTTTAGCGAGAGGGGGCTATTGTAGTCCTAACGCGTCTTTTCGCGAGAGGGGGCTATTACAGTCCTAACGCGTCTTTTTGCGAAACGGGGATGGGTGGTCCTAACGCGTCTTTTCGCGAAAGGAGGAGATTGAAGTCCTAACGCGTGTTTTCGCGAAAGGGGGAGGTGGATGTCCTAACGCGTCTTTTCGCGAAAGGGGGATATGGAAGTCCTAACGCGTCTTTTCGCGAAAGGGGGAGATGGAAGTCCTAACGCGTCTTTTCGCGAAAGGGGGAGATTGATGTCCTCACGCGTCTTTTCGCGAGAGGGGGCTATTGTAGTCCTAACGCGTCTTTTCGCGAGAGGGGGCTATTGTAGTCCTCACGCGTCTTTTCGCGAAAGGGGGAGATGGAAGTCCTAACGCGTCTTTTCGCGAAAGGGGGAGATTGATGTCCTCACGCGTCTTTTCGCGAGAGGGGCTATTGTAGTCCTAACGCGTCTTTTCGCGAGAGGGGGCTATTGTAGTCCTCACGCGTCTTTTAGCGAGAGGGGGCTATTGTAGTCCTAACGCGTCTTTTCGCGAGAGGGGGCTATTACAGTCCTAACGCGTCTTTTTGCGAAACGGGGATGGGTGGTCCTAACGCGTCTTTTCGCGAAAGGAGGAGATTGAAGTCCTAACGCGTCTTTTCGCGAAAGGGGGAGATGGATGTCCTAACGCGTCTTTTCGCGAAAGGGGGGCGAGGGATGTCCTAACGCGTCTTTTCGCGAAAGGGGGAGATGGATGGTGTAAACAGACAGACGCACCTGTTGTTTTTAACCGATTTGCAATCCAAACGCGCCTCACGCGAATGGAAGAAAGTATGGTAGAATGATTTTTTTTTTTTTTTTTTTTTTTTTTTTTTTTTTGTATATGTTGGTTTTTTTTTTTTTTTGACAAGGGGTAAGCTCTACATGTAGAAGTCACAGATGCCCCTTTTCTTCCTTATTTTTCTGGGCTTGTTTTTTTTTTTTTTGGTAAGCTCTACATGTAGAAGTCACAGATGCCCCTTTTCTTCCTTATTTTTCTGGGCTTGTTTTTTTGTATTTCTGTTTTTTTTTTTTTTTTTTTTATGTTGGTTTTTTTTTTTTTTGACAAGGGGTAAGCTCTATATGTAGAAGTCACAAATGCCCCTTTTCTTCCTGATCATATTCATAACTTTCCCTATTCTCCAATGGGGTGACAGACTAGGTTGGTTCAGTTTCCAGAGTTAAGGCGCATATAAGCTACCTCAACCTATGGGGCTGCCATACAGATTTCAAACCGGGGATATACCCCTGGGTATTTAAACCAGGCTTTAGTCTCGGAAATCCCGAACCTTTTGCGTTCTAGGCATCACCATTCGAACTCTAGTTTCCACCGTCGCAGTTGGTCTCATAGGAACTCATCGCAAACACAGGCAGGATAATACACAGATATTTACATATAAATGCACACAGATATTTACAGACAGAATACAGACATATACTCAGATATATATATATAGGTATATATGACACAAACATATACAGTATATATACAGGTATATACGACACATAACATATACAGTATATATACAGGTATATACGACACAGGCATATACGGACCTATATACAAACATATACGGATATATACATAGTATACACAGATATATATACGGAGATATACACAGGTGGGGAATACTCTGTTTGCTACCGTCAGTGGGAAGATGCCGTGACTGAGAAGGCATATTCCGTTTGCTGACGTCAGCACACGTACGCAAAAAAGAAAAAACACAAAATGGATGGACACGGGCTACGGGGTCTCGAACCCCTGACCTTAGGTCTGGTCTTCGAGTCCTCGACCACTGAGGCACTCCACTCTTATGATAAGATATGCAAACCAATATTTATATCGACTTATACGAGACATATACACCAAAAACAAAACAAAGAAAAACTCGATGTGGGGTTCGAACCCCTGACCTCGGGCTCAGCCTTTCAATCCTTAACTCACTAGGCCAAACCACTGAACCCAAGCCACACCTGTGACTCAAATGTTCAAACAAATATATAAGACATATTTATACATAAAATGAAAACAAAACAAAAGAAACACTCAATGTGGGGTTCGAATCCCTGACCTCGAGCTTAGGCTTTTCGAACCCTGAACCCATTGGGCCAGACCACTGAACCCAAGCCATACCTGTGACACAAATGTTCAAACCAATACCTATATTACATAGCTATACAATATATCTACATATATGTATACACAATTCTCCCGCGTTTCTTGCCGCGTTTGACACACGGGCTCTGCTTTTGTGTCGGCTGGCCGACAAAAGCAGCCCCCTCGGTTTGCAAACCTGCCTCGACCCTCTCCCTCTCTTTGTCCTTCTCTCTCGTCTTCTTCTTCTCTTCCGTATCCGCCTTCTTCTTCTTAACCATTCTCTTCTTCTTCCCCTTCTCCATTACTCTTCCATCTTCCTCCGCCTTCTTCTCGTTCTTCCATCTTCCTCCGTCTTCTTCTTTTCCTCTTCTATTTTCTGCCACTCTTCTGTGACTGCCTTCTTTCCTTTTTCTTCCCATACATGGCTTCGTCTCGCCCTCTCTCTCTGTTTCCGGATCTTAATGATCCATCGAGTTCCTCTGGGCCAAGTGGTCCTGCTCTTACTCATCCCAGTCTTCCCACCCTAACAGTTGAGCAAGTGCTGGCTGCTCAAACTGATATTGATGCTAACCACCTCACGCTGAAGTCGTGTATGGAAACAGTGGCCGCGGTCACTAATTTGTCTCACCGTCTGCAAAACAGAACGAGTGAGCTACATCGGGTTAATGCCCAACTTAATCAGCTTCAGCAGATGTATAGGGATGCACGAGCGGAGGTTTGTGCGCTGAAGGCAGAGAACAAAGAACTGAAACGGAAGACTACCTCCATGGAGAGTAGAGAGGTAAAACGACAGACCATTTGTCTGGACCAGTTCGGAGCGCCGGCGTACTTTTCCTTTGATGGTCGGCGAAAAGTGAACTCTTTTGCCGGAAACATTGAGGCAGGGCCTTCGAAGGCCGATGACAAAAAGAGGAAGAGCTCGGCGACGGAAGAGCCGAGTAACTGAAGCTGGCATGTGGCCGACACCGCGAAGAAGAAGAAGAAGAACAATGATCTTTTTTTTTTTTTTTTTTTTTTTTTTTTTTTTTATTTTTCTGGACTTTGTATTTTATTTTATTTTTTTATTTTTCTGGGTTTTTTTTTTTTTTTTTTTTTTTTTTTTTTTTTTTGGGCTTGCTGTTTCTCTTTTTTTTTCTTCTTTTTTATTTTTTTGAAGTCTCTGTATTTTTTTTTGAAGTCTCTGTAATCGGGGATGTCCTCCCTTGACTGTATAAAAATTTTCAGTTTTGTATCTCAATGGCGTGATTGGCACATCACTCTGAATTTGAAAATACTTTTGTTTGATTGAATTTGAGAGGGATTAAATTTGGACTCTGAATTGACCATTGATTCATACTGACCTGAATAAAATCGTAAGAAAACAAATAAAACAATCCAAACACAGACTGGTATAAAATACACTGACTGGTATGAAAGAAACATACGTATACACATTGACTGGATTGGTATGAATATACACTGACTAGTATGAGTACACACTGACTGGTATAAATACACTGATTGGTATGAATACACACCGATATATACTGACTGATATGAATACCTTGACTGGTATGAAGACACACTTATATACACTGATGGGTATAAATACACACTGGTATGACTGCACTGACTGGCATGAAAGGAACACACTAATATACACTGACGAGTTGACTCGAGTGGTGGAGGAGACAGAATCTCTAACTCAACTATGCCCCTAATTCATTACCTTGAATTTTTTTTTTTTTTCTTGATTTTTTTCTTTTTTTTTTTTATAAAAAAAAACAAAAACAAAAAATGTTTTGATCAACATGAGAGTTAGATTAGCCTACTTATTCCATTTTCTGTTTTGAAATCATGTAAGCTAAATTGTGAGCACTGAAAATTTTCCTTTTTCACATCCAAAGAATGGTCCAAGTTTGGCAAAAATGGAACAATTTTCGAGAAAAATTAGTCAACTTCATTCAAATTAATCAAAACTTATTTTTATAAATGGCCACTACTCAACTAACATGGAATCAACCATTGGGGTGCATAGTCCCAAACCAGATAATCAAAGGTGAGATTCGAACCAAGCCAACCCGAACCGAACCAATCCGAACCGAATGAAGTCGAGCAAACCTGAACCGAACCGAAACGCCAAACACGAATCGAACCGAACTGAACCAAGTTGACTTGAACCAATTGAGTTGAGCAGAATGAAGATACACCAATCAAACACGAGTAAGACAACCAAGTCGACTATAGATACACCAATCAAACATGGACGAAATGCATAAATTGAAAAATTATTGGGGCCGAACTTCAAGATGAAGCTACCTACGTATCCTCAAGATAGGAATCAGGCCATCGTAGTTCGGGCGAAGGTTCACTCGGGTATTAACACTCTCCTTTTTGTTTCATTATCATTTCATTTTTTTCTTTTTTTTTTTTTTTTTTCTATATCTTTTTTCATTCATTTTTTTTTTTTCTGCTCTAACTTTTGCCTGGGTCGCCCTTTTGGGTTTTCAGCCCAGCGAGCCTCTCAAGGGTTACTTTCATTTTAACTTGTCCATGTTGATTGGGTGTGAAATCTGTAGGCCATCTATAAGAACGACTGCTACACTTGACCAATACTGAATTTGCCCCTAGTGTAGTGGATAGGAACTTGATGTCCTTCAATAATAAAATTCATTCTCTTAACTTCTGGGTTTGCCTTTCTGGGCGGTCTTCATTGGGAAACGATTCAGTTTTAACTCTTTGATCACATCCAACCTTTTGCCCCTAGTTCAAGGGCTGCTTCAAAACTCACATCTGACCTTCTTGCCCCTAGTTCAAGGGTTATTTATCTGAATCACAGGCTCGACATAGTTCTGGCTAAGGTTCACTCGGGTATTGACACTCTCCTTTTACGCTCTAACTTTTGCCAAAGCCGCCCTTTTGGGTTTTCAACCTTGCGAGCTTTTCATTTTCATTTTTCTTTTTCTTTTTTATTTTTTGTGCTCTAACTTTTGCCTGGGTCGCCCTTTCGGGTTTTCGGCCCAGCGAGCCTCTCAAGGGTGATACTTTATTGCCCCTAGTTCACGGAGTGTCTCCATTTTCGGATATGTAAGCCTCACACTTTCGCCCCTAGTTCGAGGGTTGTTTCAAATCTGGAATCACATTCGACCTTATTGCCCTAGTTGAAGGGCTGCCTCCATTTGAATCACATCATGGCCCCTAGTTCAAGGGCTATTTCCATT